>JANAVB010010400.1:12576607-12679107 GCA_029216955.1 Iris pallida | reverse complement strand
TTCTGAGACCGTTGATCGGGATGCTATTTTGGCGGGCCCACAATTCCACTCAACGAGCGATTTTGTGCACAGCCCACCGGAATCCAAAATTGGACATACCGTTGGGTTCGTCTCATCAAAACAAATATGTAGACATGTAGTTTGATGACTTTAGAGACCGTAGGTTCTGGCGCACATTTTGGTGCAAAGCGGGTCCAACGGCGGACATCGTTTTGACCAGAAATTATGATTTTGCCCATGTTCCAGAATTTAACTTTTGGACAGGCGTTTCCTAGGTATATCTTATATTTCGAACTCATTCGTGATGTTTGTTGCAGCATCCGGAGTCATCTGCGGGATTTGGCTTTTCTTGCTTCGTTTATTTTGCCGGTTCGAGCTACTGGATTATTCCCTTTTGCACATAACCTCAGGCAAGATACCTTGCCATTATACTGTTTATATTCAGTTGCATATTATTACATATCACTGTTCATTTATTTCCAGTTTTTACCGTTTCTGATTTACTGTTTGCTCAGTGATATTAGATATACTTTGTTATTATCCTTTGACTGCATATGGACTTAGAGTTAAGAGACTACCATCTGTAGTGTATCGCATATACCTTGACACAGTTGTACCACGAGGATGTGTGAGATGAGTAGCATGTAGAGGTTCTTGTGTGTGGGCTGATCCCCCATGCGCATGCGATAGGGCTAATTGCTAATAGAGGCATGTTAGGAGACTTAGCAGTTAGTAGAGGTTTATGAGACATGGATGTGACTCTGTTAGGCATTGGATGGGAAGAACAGTTCCTTGACGTATGGGCCAAGTATGCACTTTCCTATTGTCGGTTATCTCCGCGGGAGATACGGTCCTGGATCCTGATACTGATTTACTGCTGGCCTCTGACATTCGATGAATGTTATGCTTTGAGGTCCCTGGTATCCTGATGGGCCATACCTGAGATTACTACTACTGAGCCAGAGTGTCCATGCGTTGGAGGTTTGTTCTTAACTGCATAAACACTATAGTACGGTTAGATTACCTTATTGTTGTTTTGTCACTTATTTCGGTTTGTGACATATTATATATTCAGTTTATTATGGCATGTTCTTTGTGTATCTTGTTACGTCCCTCTGAGGACCTGGTTATCTCTCCAGGTGTGTGCTTCTGTGATATTGCAGGTGTTCTAGCCGAGGTCATGATCTTCTCTATTCATTCGGAGATGATGTGTCTTGGGTCTTTCTTTGCTACTTCCGCCAAATCATTTCCATTTCCATGTATATTTTTCCTTACTTGTTGGTAGTGGATTTGTCTCCGCCCAACATATTGTACAAAGACTTATTGCAGTTGATTATATGATATCTTTTATTCTTCATTTGTGGATGATATTAGATTACTCTTGGTTTACTGCATTTTACAGCTTATGTATTCATACGAGATTTCCATATATTGGAGTATACTTCGTATGTATACAGCTGGCATGTCGATGTACCTAGTCCTATGTTTTTGGGACTGGGGCGTTACACTGGGTTCATAACCCCGCAACATCCCAAAGGATTTGCCCACTATTCCTGATATTCTTCCAGTCAATGGTCTTTCCTTGAACTAAAAGTTAGATGCCTAGTAGATTTCTCTTTGAACTAATAGCATAAAACTTTATAGTAGAATTGCAAAGACATAATATCAGAGTGTCTTCAAGCCCATCTTACTTGTCGTGTCTTCTACCAGCTGGCGCTTGAGACCTTTGGTGAACGGATCTGCCAGATTCTCCTGACTCCGAACATCCATTACGACAATGACTCCTCTTTTAATAAGATCATTTACCGTCCTGTACCTTAGACGCACAGTCCTCTTTTTGCCATGGAAGAGGTCATTCGATGCCATCGCTACAGTCGCCTGGTTGTTGTAGTATATCGGTACCGTCGGTATTTGTGCACCAACCATTGAAAGATCATACATGAGCTTCCGAAGCCATACTGCTTCATCTATTGCATCCGTCAGTGCATAGAACTCAGACTCCATAGAAAAGTGAGATAACATAGTCTGCTTCTTCGACTTTCACGATATAGCAGCTCCACCCATAGAAAAATATATCCTCCTGTGGACCTCTCACTCTCTACTTCTGAGCACCAGCTTGCATCGCTGAAGCCTTCCACTACTTTTGGATCTCCGCAGTAGTGCAGTGCATACTTCTGAGTCCTTTTGAGGTATCTCATAACCCTTTTCATAGCTTTCCAGTGCTCCACACCTGGATTGCTCGTGAACCGACTCAGCATCCCCACGACAAAAGCTATATCAGACCTTGTAGCAGTAGTTGCATACATCAAACTCCCGATGATGCTAGAGTACTCTAACTGCCTAACACTTTTCCTTAGATTTGGCTTCAGCTTCTTGTCACATCTATAAGGCGTATCGATTCCTGGAAGATCTTAATACCCATAGCGTGTGAGCATTTTCTCAATGTAATGAGACTATGACAATGCCACTCCAGTTTCCGTCCAGATGATCTTTATCCCCAGGATAACATCAGCTTCTCCTAAGTCCTTCATGCTGAACTTAGATGAGAAGAATTTCTTTGTCTTAGTGACACTTACTAGATTTGTACCACCAAGATTAGCATGTCGTCCACGTACAGATAAATGACAACTCCTCTCTCATCAGTAAACTTTGTGGACACACACTTGTCCGTCTCGCTGACCCTGTAGCCGTTTGATCTTATGACTTTATCAAAGTTCTTATGCCACATCTTGGGAGCTTGCTTCAGACCATACAGAGATTTCACCAACTTGTAGACTTTGTCTTTGAGGCCCTTGACGACGAATCCTTCTGGATGTTACATGTAGATCTCTTCGGTCAATTCACCATTCAGGAAAGCGGTCTTAACATCCATCTGATGGATTAGCAGCTTGTGAATTACGCTCAGAGCAATCAACATCCTGATGGTCGTCATCCGAGCTACTGGAGCATATGTGTCGAATAATCGATCCCTTGTTTCTGAGAAAACCCCTTGGCAACTAACATTGCCTTGAACTTGTCAACAGTTCCATCGGCCTTCATCTTCTTCTTGAAGATCCACTTACATCCGATTGGTTTTGCTCCTTCAGGCAGATCGACCAACACCCATTGTAGAAGCATAGAATTTCAGGCGCATCTACAGGTCAGAATTCCTATGCGCTCAACCCAACCATGCGACCAACTCAAATGCGTCAGGAAGCTCAAACAGATACTTGGCACAACAAAGAATAGTACAAGTTTAAAGACATTAAAAATAAGGCTTTTATTTCATATGAAAGTCTATTACATGTCTAAAGAAAGGCTTTACAAAGGAGAACTTCTATAAAAAGAAAAATCCTAAAGCTACAGCCAGGCGTAGCAACTACTATACGCCCCATGCCAGACACATCATCCATCAGGCGCATCACTCTGATGTCACATCCAAGTGCATCGCCTCGTCATTATGGCACAGGCGCATCATCACCAATCAACCCTTGTGTAGCAGGAGGAGGAGAAGCTCTCCTAGCTCGACGAAGATCGCGATACGATGCCCCGGTCTTCGGAAGCAACATGCACACTCGGCAGCCTGTGGCTTTGCCAGCATAACGATAGACGGAGCACGGCCGCCCCGATCTTTGGATGCAACAGGCACCATCGGCATGTGTCGGGACTCGACGATCCCGATATTTGGATGCAACAATCACTATCACAGAAGCCCAGAGCGACGAAAAGACTGGGGCAGCGCATCTTCACCCTCGGGAAGAGCTCAAGTTCGGCAGTTCGCCAAGGCGGAGCTCCGGCCAAGTTCATCTTTATATCGAAATGAAGAATGAAAGCAAATCTTTCCCTCATGCGGCTATTTATAAACACGTGCAGCCTACACCCGAGTGCCAAATGGCCAATATTTCAAATTCCATGCAATGAATTTGTATTAATAGCAAATGCATCCGTCTCCTTGTATTCGACTAAGTCAAAGCAGCTATTTTTGCCTCGAAGAACTCAACAGGCGGGCCAAAGAGGATGCGACATATTGGCATATGCACTGTCGATATTATGCGCTCCCCATGGATGCGCCCAGATTGGCACTAACCAAAGCAACCCTCTCCATCAAACATCTAATGCTGAATGACAAAGGCGGCAACGCATTCCAAGAGCCGTCCAATCAGTTGTGTAAAAAATGAAGTGCCGCAGATGTCAGCACCATCATTACACCTTGGGTCGGCAACAAGCCACGTGGCCGACCGATCATTCGTATGCGCCTCATAGCCATGCGCCCAGAAGACGACATGTGCTCCAGTGGACATAAGCCCCCTCAGCTCACTTCTGATCTCAAGCAACAGAAGACAAAGCTCTGCATGTGCCTCAAAAGCCATGCGCCTGGACTTGCTCCTGGCTCCTAAAAGTCATGAGACCTAGTTGCCTCTCCTGCGCCTGATTCTAGGCGCACCCTGATGCGAAGCTCTGTATGCGCCTCAAAAGTGATGCGCCCAGACTCGTCTATGATGTCTAAAACTCATAGACTAAGTCGTCTCCATGCGCACCGATCCTAGGCGTACCCGACAGATCACTTTCCTCAAAAACCGAGATCTTTGAGCTACAGGCATACGCCATGCGTCCCTTGACTCAGTTCTATTTAATGAATGGGTGCTAACCACCTAAGATCTCAGCAACTGCCAAATCTCAGCAACTGCCACGTGTCAGCTCCTCTGCAGCCTGACGAAGCAGTTCGAGCAGATTCTACTACAACTTGGGGCGTATCGTCCATGCACCCCCGCTAGCATCAGCCACGTGGCGTCCCCACGTCCAGCGCATCTGACAAATGCGTGCGTGAGCAGCCAGCCTGCTATATATAAATAGAAGGATCGCTCCTTCATGACACACAGAGACAGATAGACAGAGAGAGATATACAAAAAGACTGTTATATCCACATACAGAGTCCAGAAGAGACACTTAACGTCCGCTTCTCCTTGCAACGCTCCAGCACCCAGAGGAACCCAGACCTTCAGAGAGTTCAAGATCGTCGTCAGATCGTCAACGGAGTCAACACATTACCACTCGCTCCACCGATACAGTTCCAGATAAAAATAAAAGTGTACTCCTAGGACTACGTCTAAGTCCTACATTGTATACTGTTCTGTTTGTAATTGAAATACCAAAGTTTTAATCTACAAAACCTTATCGCATTTTCGATGGCAAACAAGCTGGCGACTCTGCTGGGGACCTCTTTCTCCTCCAACGAGAAAGTTGTATCGTAATCTGACGACATCAAACTCGGCTTCTCCCATAAAATACTTATGGTGTGCCTCAATCAACAGGCGTATGAGTAGTTCATGTGTGAAGGCAGCACGAGTCCTTCAAAGCGGCTGCCAAAGCCGAAGAAGACTCACTAAGTCTGGGTGCGCAAGACCGATACGCCTGGCACCATCACTGAAGGGGTTGCGCCACCGCAGCTGGCCCTTTCTGCTGACGCTCTCAACAACAAGGATGCGCCTAATGGTGCCGCACATTTGTCTGGAAAATGCAGTGTTGACTGCATTCTCCAACCGTCTTTATCCCAGCCAAAAAAGATACGCCAACGGAGCAGAGGTGCAACCAATCTCCAGCGCATAAACTCTGGTACGCAGGAGAGAACGTCTGTCTTCAACAAACTCACTCGCTGTCATGGCGAGACATAATTGGATTCTAAGTACTATGCACCTTCGCGGGCTAGTACAAAGAAATCCAAGGCAGTACAGGCCATACGCCATGAATGTGCTACGCTAACAGCAAACCAAAAGCATACGTTCAAAATCATGTGCGCTGCTGATGGTAAGCTGTACAGAGTCGACTCTCAAAGTCCCTGTCCAGCTTGGGCGCATCTACTGCATTTCGAACCAAGTCTGGCTGGGCAACTGCGATGCTGAGCCCATGCGCCCACTTGGGTGATGCACATGAAGTGGACTCAAATTGACATAAATACTGTTCCTCTACCAATGATTTGGGCGTATCTTATGCGCGTGAACTAGATCAAGGGGTACAACATTCACATGACCACCCCGGTGCTTGGCCTTACCATACGCCTGATGGGGGTGTTAAAGTGAAACTCTCCCATCATGATTTGCGTAATGTGACCAGTCACAAACGCAGATCAAGAGAGCCGACCAATAAGTACAATGTGCCCCTCGCAGGGCACACCTGTGCTATGGTCACCATTAACTGCTGTTGTTGCAAAACCGTATTGCCACTACAGAGGCAGTCCGTGTTTCAGCGACTACAATCTACAGCACCTATCCGACGTCGCCTCGGAAAGAAAGTGCCAATTGAAGACGAAGCGGAGCCCAAGATCGCTTCCTGTCATGTTATCTCCAATTCTAACTCATCCGTGAGAAAGACAACCACCAACTCCTCAGCCTCTGCATCCAAGACTCAGCTGAAGAAAAACAAAACAGTGGTCCCGTCCCCCAGGGTGTACGAACGCACCCGAGCAAGGATCAAGGCCTTGGCAGAAGCCACAGCCGGGGGGTAGTCAAGCCTTTAACAACCCTCCCCTCGAAGACGAAGAAGCACTTCGACAAACCGACGCTGACGTAGCTGGGGGTAGCCAACACGAGGCCTCAGAAGAAGAAGCCCCTCTACAGGAAAGCGAGGTCGAAAGCGAAGCCTCGATCGATCCATTCACTTCCATCCATGTCATGACAGCTTAAATGACAGGGGGTGGTGATGAAGGAGAATCAGACGCTCCAGCGCTAGACATCATGCAGCGCATAGACACTCTTGAGGGGAGTCTCAAAACCCTCTCTTCTTCCATGGAGATCCTGACCCAGGTGGTGTTTGACATTTGAACTACTCTGGCAAAGGCACCTGTCTCCACCAGCCCAGATCCAGGGGCCAACAGAGAATCAAGTATACCCCCTCAACGGGTATCTTCAAGGGCGGAACACCACACCGTACCGTGAGCATCAGCTCCTTCCAATATACAGCTTCAGGCCGTACCGCCTTCACCTGCTCCCAGCTCGACAGAAGACTTGGCCGAGATGATCAGAGACCTGCGTGAACGTTTCGAGGTCTGAAACAGGCAGGAAGAATATCAGAAGTTGGGGCTTTCTCAACCCTACTATCTTGAGTAGAACAAGGTGGTTTATCCTTCCAAGTATAAACCACATATACTGACGCCATACGACGAGAAGGATTCTCCTCGTTGGTACTTGACTTACTTCCAGTCTCAGACGGAAAATCTTCCAAAGGAAGACGCCCTACTCACGAGCCTATTTATCGGGGCTCTGAAGGGAGTCGCCCATGACTGGTACTGCAGTCTCCCTGACAACTCCATATCATCCTTCGATGATTTGACATGCCTCTTCCCTCGATCGGTTCTATGACGGAGGGAGAGACATGACCATGTCATCTCTAATAGAAGTGCGGCAGACTGAGAAGGAGACTATTCGAGAATTCATCGAGCGTTTTTGACAAGCATGCCTAAGGTTGCCTCCAGGCATGGCGGAACATGCACTCATCGACTCTTGCAGCATGAACATGATCCCCGCGATCAAGCTCTGGCTCAACTCCACTCCCCCGCCCGATTGGAGTTCGTTGATCATTGAAGCCAAAGCTGCTGAGAAGAAGGTGCGTAACACTCGCCTTCTGGGGGTTAACTTCCCCACCTTTGATGACAAAAGGAAATGGCCTACGACCAGCAGTAGCAGCCACAAAACGAAAGGAAAGCAGGCATTGACTGTCAACGCGTCTAACAGCATGCAATGTCCTGCTAAGAGGCCTTCTACCGCACCACAACCGAAGATGGTCTACTCCTTCCACGATGAGGATACCTTACAGCTCTTCGAGATGCTGAAGCAGGGCGACAAAATCAAGTTGCCTGATCTCAAGTTGTCACGCCCCGACCTGGGAAATCGCTCGTCCTCGCTAGATTTTACCCAAATCATCGTCCTCGCTGGAGCGTGATGCCGCACGAGCCTGGAGTTGCGCTCGTGCAAGGCAAGATAACAATTCACATAGTGATTATCTCAAATTCGTAACATAAGCAGCGGAAGAAAACAAAGTATAACATAAGAATCTCTTTTATTGATTATGAACTGAAAGTTACAAAGGCTCTGAATAGCCCAACATAGAATGCCAATTGGCTACAACGCTCATGATCTCTCTAGCTCACAAAGGATTACATTGTTTCATACATTATGCCTCTGTATAGCCACCAAGTAGTCTTCGGCCGAACATCTTCTTGTCGCAAGTCCGAACGCATATGCGGAAGCTCCTCTTGAACGCCAAGGACTCCCTACCTTGGCACGTCCAAGCCAAGCTCCGCCCCGAGCCAATCATAACCTGAGCCTGTACATAAACTAGTGGAGGATTAGTGCTTTCGTCCTCGCTTTGCACTGATGAAAACCCGCTCGCACCCAAACCAAACACTAATTCATTTAGTGAAGCATGCATCTTAATAGTGATCTTTCTATTTAGCCTCAGGGTCCATTACATGGCAATACTCAAGCATATCAACTTATCTTAAATGTGTCCCATACCGTGTTCCTACAGCAGATACAGTTAGCCGTAATATGAACATAACATAGTGTTCGTGCTCATCTCGTCCCATTTTCCTTAGCCTGCACGGGTTAGAACTTAACATATGCAAACATACTATTCGTACATCTGACCAATCATAACATAAACATATGCATAATGGGTAGCAGGCCCTGCGCCTGCACCCAGCTCTCATCTCAGCCCACCGGCCCTAACTATATGAAGGTCACGGTGTTTCGCACCGTAATGGACTTGGCATCTCATATGTGTAAGCCTACAATCGCTTCGATACGGGTTGCTAGCCCAGTATCCGAAGGATCCCAAACTTACGGATATCATAGCTATCACAGTACTGGACGGTCGCAATCCGTCCGAATGTTGTGCACCATAAATACCACACATAATTCCCTCCTAGGCCGAACGGTCCCGGCGCCCCGGCATAACCGTTCGAGGGAAGCCGCACCCGTGCACGGGCCATCCGAGTCCATTGACCATGCAATACGTACCATATCATACAATCCATAGCATACCAACCGATCTCGTATTCCATAAACATAGTCTCGCACATAAACGATTTCCCGTGCCATAAACGGTTTCCCGTGCCATAAACATAATCCACCATTCATATGGGGAGCTCCGTCGGCGTTATGCCCCAACACATCCATATTGATGCACGACGCCCAACGGCTTAGTCATCTCACACTCGTATTCAACGCGTACCATTCGTAAGTTATTCTCATAGCATAATTCCATATTACTTAGTCTTTTCATAACATAAGTGCCCGAAGGCACGCTCAGCGCCGTAATCGATGTTCTACGCCTAGTGTTCAATGTTCTCAGAGCCGTGCACATGATGCACATCTCAATATCATCTTTCAATGTTCTACCATCATTGCCCTACCGCGACTCGTGCACTCGATGCACGTCGCTTCAATTGTTCGATTGTTCAATGTTCTACCTTAGTGTTCAACGCATACTTAGACACTTACTCGCCGAGCCACGCTCGCTAACTCGATAACATATTACGCATACCATAATACATTTTATTAGACGTGAAGGAATAGGGAGAGAGAGTCAAGAACCCGCCCACCTTAAGCCGATACGCCTTGTCGTTTCGCCGATTGAAGCGTCTCGCTTCCATAACTCGATCGCATAGCTAACTCCCGAACTTAGCCATTCCTTTGAACTACTCGGTTGATTTGGCCTATCGCGCCCATGCCACAATCCGTTGCAAGGTCTCGATTTGGTTTCGCGGACACTTCATTGCATAAGACAAAATGCCGACCTCTTATCGTCCAGCGTAAAAGCACAGCCTGCACACCAGATCAACTAAAATCAGCACTTGCTCAACGAGACTTATCTTTTGTATCGATTCGATTCATAGATTCCAACCGACTCAAAGTTTACCTTTTGGCCAACGTAACACTTGCATCGATTCGTATCGATACCTCATCGGGTCAACGCAACTCTTCGAGTCAACGACTCATCGTAATGCACCGATGCGGAGCGGGGCATTACATAATATACCACTCAAAATCAGGTTCGTCCTCTAACCGAAACCAACACTTAATCCAAGTGCCTCGCTAGATCGTTTCACGATCTCGTACTGCTATCGTTAGAATCATACAACTCAGTCTGGATCATACACATATTTTAGGCGTCCCACCAATATATGCATTTCAGCCAAGCTCAGTTGTAGGATATCGGGACAACTAATAAGCTCAACTTAGTCCTCAAACACCAATCAGTCCGTACTCGACTTAGCCAAATCTTGGCGCCTATTCTCAAAATACTTCTCGTATGCATCATCCCATAACATGCGATCCTCTTCCGAACACCTCTGCACATAACTTGATTCAAACACGTAACTTCGATCTCATAAGTTTCTCGCCGGCCACCTAACACTCGCATTGCATCGAGTCATTGCGCATCCGATCACAACAATTCTCTGCAACGCCTGTTCGCCCAACCGTTTCCTATCTCTCGTATAACTCAAGTCTTTCATCCAATCCTTCATAACATTTAGCCTTAACGACATGGACTATGTCAACATGTCACAAATTCCTTCGTCTACAATCCGTACTAAGTCTCGCACACAACTATCCATACGTGATTCACATTCTCTCGCTCTATCCATACATTGCGTCTGGGGCTACCCCCGCTAGGTAACATATCCAGACATCGTGCTTAATCTCTCCTGACACAAGAGGTCGACTTGAGTCTACGATGCTCAAAGGCAACAATCTTTTCGACCCAAGGTCTCTTACGATACGTTCGTCTCTGATTCTCGACCGCATACGAATTCCTTTACTCAAACTTTGATTCAATCCCGACTAGTTCATTTCGTAACATAAATCGTGCGCTCAACACACATAGCCTAACCGTTACTCAATCGGTCTACGACATAACTCTTAAGGTCATTCTTATTATTCATCGCTCTCGTGCATTGCAGAATCCTTGTAATCGCCTTACCGCATCGCTATGCTAAGCACGTTCCTCAACATATACTCGATCATTCCTTATCCTCAATAAAATTCCTTATGCGACTTCTTTAGGGTCATCCTATGGGACTTCAACATTTACTTGATTTGGCGGTCAAGTCTTCTAGGGTCACCTGCCCCAAAACTACGCTCGATAATTGAAGATCATCAACGAGGGACAGTTACAACGAACCATGCTATATCCTATCGCGGAGCCAAATCATTTCCCGACAATTTCTATGGGACTTTACCCAATCCGACATACTAATCCATAATTTACCCATTCCCGTGCAACTGATGCACCGTTGCTACTCGAATGGCTCATGCGCTTGCGCGCCGTTACTACTCGAATCACTCATGTATTACCGTCGACTATCTTGCTAATCGTACGACATCTACTCGCCTCAGGTTCGAGTTTACTTATCCGTAATCACAGTCCGACACATTCCATACTCCTCGAAATCATCCTCGAACCACATTTCGTATCAAACCACAAGTCCATATCAAATTTGCCACGCCTCGCAAGTTCGATCATCCCCGCTGGATGAATCACCATACCAGCGCTCACGCGGAATGATCGTTCTAATTTGACGTGACGCATGTGCGAGGCTGGTGTTGCGCTCGCTCAAGACAAGAATGTCAACATAGCGGTTATCCACGAATCAATCCAGACACTTTCGATTTCATCCGAGCAACATCCATTCACTCTCAAATTCTCCGAAGCGTTCCTACCGTTATCATCCAAACTGCCATCAACTTAACTTGCATCTTATTCATCCAACAATAATGCTCAACATAATTTTCGTTCATTTGATCAGAGTATCCCCGAGTTATTGCATATCGTCTTTGATACGCCTCAATACCATCGTCGATATGCATAACTTGAACATCTTCCTTTCTCATAATCTTAAATTCGTTGCAATCACTGCCGTTATCCGAACTCGAATACGAATCAAGTCTCAAACTTATCAAGAATCATTCCGTTATAACTCACTTAACATCGTCGCGACACAATTTCGATTTCACATATCCATTCTCATATACCTAACTCGCACTTCCAAATCGTGCTACCGACTCATCGCGCTAAACCAAATTCGTTCGCACGATTTCTCCGTGCCTACTCAATTCGTTCCGAAGAAGTCTCCATACTAACTCAACATAAGTCCGACCGGGTCGACTATTTCCTCAACGTAACATTCTTTCGTAATGCTCGGCCTATCGTTCGACTTACACTTAGCGAATCCCATCCGACGCATCATCCGTAGATGCAACTTCTCACATAATCATTCAACGCAATTCATCGAAGCTTACTAACATCGACTTCTATCAAGTCATTCTCGCTCGAGTCTCCGTACTACCTCGTCCGTTGAGGACAACATATCGTAACAACATAATCGTCTCGACGTAACCTATAGCAAGTCATCAACCGACTTAACATAGCTATCGCCAAGTGGTATTCCATATACCACTCAGGATCGAGCCTATCGTTATCGACACCATGCTTTGCTACACTTATCGCATACTTGGTATTGCATATACCACTCGAAATCGAGTCATTACTCGACATCACACTTCGCATAGGTCTGACTTCTATCTCAACTTAACCGTTCCGTATGGCAATCCTTCCGATCCCAGCTCTAACGGTAGCTCAAGTTTGACATACATTCGATCTAACCGTACCATGGTGATCATTTTGATCACGCCCGCAACATTCGCTTATTCAAAAGCTCAACGCGATATACGGCCAACATAAATGTTCGCCTACTCGATCTCGACTTAGCGACCAACTCGACCCGTTACTATCGCATCCGCGATCTTCCAATCTCGCTCGTTGCAGCTTGTGCAACAACTCATTCTCGATACTTACGGTCTTTACTCAGTTTTGCACAACATATCGCTATCCATCCGCATAGCCATACAACACGCATCATACCATATCGACTCGTTGCACCGATGCAACGAACGATCCACGACTTGCTGCACTCCGTGCAACTAACGACACATAACCATTCTCATAGCCACATAACACGCATCGCCTCACATATCGATCTGTTGCACTTCGTGCAACCAACAACACATATCTCTCGCACTACGTGCGACCAACAACACATAGCTCCTCGCACTTCGTACGACCGACCACACATATCGTTGCACCGATACAACCAATATCACCATATTCGTTGCACTTCGTGCGACCAGCATTCCATAACTCGTTGCACTTCATACAACCAATATCCCATAACTCGTTGCACTTCGTGCAACCAACAATCTCCGATGGCACTCGGAGATAGCGTGATAGTCACGACATACTTGTGGCAGACGTACCCACTTAGTATAGACTTATTGTATGGAACATCCAATGTAACGTCGAGCAGATCCATGAGCCATGCGGTTGCGGAAACAACTTAGAGTCAACTGAATTCGATATCGAAGCAACTGAGGGTCGAAGAGATTCATACACGGTCCAAAGGATGGAACCGCTCTGATACCAACTTGTCACGCCCGACCCGGGAAATCGCTCGTCCTCGCTAGATTTTACCCGAATCATCGTCCTCGCTGGGGCGTGATGCCGCACGAGCCTGGAGTTGTGCTCGTACAAGGCAAGATAACAGTTCACATAGTGATTATCTCAAATTCGTAACATAAGCAGCGGAAGGAAACAAAGTATAACATAAGAATCTCTTTTATTGATTATGAACTGAAAGTTACAAAGGCTCTGAATAGCCCAACATAGAATGCCAATTGGCTACAACGCTCATGATCTCTCTAGCTCACAAAGAATTACATTGTTTCATACATTATGCCTCTGTATAGCCACCAAGTAGTCTTCGGTCGAACATCTCCATGTCGCAAGTCCGAACGCATATACGGAAGCTCCTCTTGAACGCCAAGGACTCCCTACCTTGGCACGTCCAAGCCAAGCTCCGCCCCGAGCCGATCATAACCTGAGCCTGTACATAAACTAGTGGGGGATTAGTGCTTTCGTCCTCGCTTCGCACTGATCAAAACCCGCTCGCACCCAAACCAAACACTAATTCATTTAGTGAAGCATGCATCTTAATAGTGATCTTTCTATTTAGCCTTAGGGTCCATTACATGGCAATACTCAAGCATATCAACTTATCTTAAATGTGTCCCATATCGTGTTCCTGCAGCAGATACAGTTATCCATAATATGAACATAACATAGTGTTCGTGCTCATCTTGTCCCATTTTCCTTAGCCTGCACGGGTTAGAACTTAACATAAGCAAACATACTATTCGTACATCCGACCAATCATAACATAAACATATGCATGATGGGTAGCAGGCCCTGCGCCTGCACCCAGCTCTCATCTCAGCCCACCGGCCCTAACTATATGAAGGTCACGGTGTTTCGCACCGTAATGGACTTGGCATCTCATATGTGTAAGCCTACAATCGCTTCGATACGGGTTGCTAACCCAGTATCCGAAGGATCCCAAACTTACGGATATCATAGCTTATCATAGCACTGGACGGTCGCAATTCGTCCGAATGTTGTGCACCATAAATACCACACATAATTCCCTCCTAGGCCGAACGGTCCCGGCGCCCCGACGTAACCGTTCGAGGGAAGCCGCACCCGTGTACGGGCCATCCGAGTCCATTGACCATACAATACGTACCATATCATACAATCCATAGCATACCAACCGATCTCGTATTCCATAAACATAGTCTCGCACATAAACGGTTTCCCGTGCCATAAACGGTTTCCCGTGCCATAAACATAATCCACCATTCATATGGGGAGCTCCGTCGGCGTTATGTCCCAACACATCCATATTGATGCACGACGCCCAACGGCTTAGTCATCTCATACTCGTATTCAACGCGTACCATTCGTAAGTTATTCTCATAGCATAATTCCATATTACTTAGTCTTTTCGTAACATAAGTGCCCGAAGGCACGCTCAGCGCCGTAATCGATATTCTACGCCTAGTGTTCAATGTTCTCGGAGCCGTGCACATGATGCACATCTCAATATCATCTTTCAATGTTCTACCATCATTGCCCTACTGCGACCCGTGCACTCGATGCACGTCGCTTCAATTGTTCGATTGTTCAATGTTCTACCTTAGTGTTCAACGCATACTTAGACACTTACTCGCCGAGCCACGCTCGCTAACTCGATAACATATTACGCATACCATAATATATTTTATTAGACGTGAAGGAATAGGAAGAGAGAGTCAAGAACCCGCCCACCTTAAGCCGATACGCCTTGCCGTTTTGCCGATTGAAGCGTCTCGCTTCCATAACTCGATCGCATAGCTAACTCTCGAACTTAGCCATTCCTTTGAACTACTCGGTTGATTTGGCCTATCGCGCCCATGCCACAATCCTTTGTAAGGTCTCAATTTGGTTTTGCGGACACTTCATTGCATAAGGCAAAATGCCGACCTCTTATCGTCCAGCATAAAAGCATAGCCTGCACACCAGATCAACTAAAATCAGCACTTGCTCAACGAGACTTATCTTTTGTATCGATTCGATTCATAGATTCTAACCGACTCAAAGTTTACTTTTGGCCAACGTAACACTTGCATCGATTCGCATCGATACCTCATCGGGTCAACGCAACTCTTCGAGTCAACGACTCATCGTAATGCACCGATACGGAGCGGGGCATTACACAAGCGTCCTGACGAAGTAGGCAGAGTCGACGACCCAAGGTATTGTCACTACCATCGGTTCGTTGGACATCTAACTAAAGACTGCTACATCTTCAAAGACTACATACAGGACATGATCAATGCGAATGTCATCTCAGTCGACTATGAAGAGAAGACAGTCTCGACCAACATGGTGTCGCTCCAGTTCGGCACCTTACCGCCTACCACAGCTTAAGATGGCATTGTCCCTATCCCAAAGGCGATAATGGAAGTAGTCAACCTTCCACCAATACGTGACAACATGGGTGGGCTTACACCACTCACAACATCTAAGGGAGAGATCATGTGGGTTCACCCGGATCGCGTTTCAGAGCTGACTCAACCGGGGGTAACCTCTACCTCCAAAAGCAAAGGCAAGAAGACCAAGTCTTACCGAATGGTGACTTCCTCCCTTGAAGAAGCACTTCCCGTACAAACACGTTCACAACAGAACGCCCAACCAGAAGAGGCTCCTTCTGAAGTGACGTCTCCTATCATCACCATAGCTGTCCAAGGAGAAGGTTCATCCCAACCTCCTGCAGCTGATAAACAAAAACATAAGGAGGTCCGCTTCGACATGCCTCTTCAAAAAGACAGCACTCCGGGGATAGCCAAGCCCCACAACTTCGACATATAGGCACAACTGGCCAGTACTCCAGCACAGCTTTTCCTATTCAAGCTCCTCCGCCTATACAAAGATACTCGGGAGGCTCTCTACGAAGCCCTGAAGGACGTCGAGTCTTTCATCAGTCAGGTCAAGCAGCCTGATGACGATCCTACAGTATGTCCGTACTGCCATAATATGGCGAAGATCATCCCCAACATCATATTCACTCAACAGGATATGCTGCTCAAGAACAACAAGTACAACAGACCCCTGTATTACACAGGGTATGTCGGTGCCATCAAGGTGGATAAAATACAGATCGACCCTGGGTCTTCTCTCAACATCATCCCCCGAACTCTACTTCAGACGTTGGGGATCCCAATGCATCGCCTGACAGCGTATTACACCACCATCAGTGGCTTCAACGCCAGTAAGAGTGAGCCGCTGGAGAAGATCAGCTTGAAGTGTTACATCGGCGATCTCCAGACCGAGGTGACTTGCTACGTTGTGGATGCAGACATCAACTACAATATCCTGTTGGGACGGCCATGGATACATTAATACATGGTGGTTCTATCCACCCTCCATCAATGCATGAAATTCGTGTCCACCAGCGGCGTCATCCGAACAAATTTTACTGATGTCGATCCCTTCAGAGGGATTGAAGCCTTCTTCACCGACGCTGATCTGTACAAATCAATTCATCTCGAAGATGAAGCCAATGATGCTGATGACGAGGCAGAAGTTGAGATCGAAGCTGACCTAGATATGGACATGGAAATCAACGCGCCCCTAAAAGTACGACTCAAAGAAAGGACACCTCAAACGTCAGCCCCTATAGTAGTCAAACTTCGCGGACAGACGCCAGCTTCTCCGGGCACTACATCCAATGAAGCTCTATTAAAGATACGCCTCAAAGGCAAGCCCCCTCAAGTGGCGGCTCCTCTCGTAGCCAAGATATGGGGACAGGCTCCAGCTCCCGGCACACCAACCAAGGCTCCCCTCAAGGTGCAGCTCAAAGGCAGACCTCCTCAGTTGTCGACACCCGTCAGGCCACAAGAGAAGACCTCGACGTCCTTCTCAGCATAGTCCCAGGAGCCAGCACGGGGCAAGCTCTCGAAAAACTCTCCTGAACCTCCCAAGGCTGCTCTAGTTTTCACTGATAAAGAACTTGGAGAGTACATATCGGCTAATGTCGATGCTCCATCCCTCGATGATGTAATCCCTCGGGACAAGATCCCGTTATCTATAATAGAGTGTCTTTCAATTATTCTAGTCTTCCATATTAGAATATCATGTACACTCTAGATAATGCTCTACAGTCGTTGCAAACACAAATAATGACTGTAAGTCATATAAATCGAGTCGTCCTGTACCAAGGAGTCTGTTACATAGTCCCACCTTGGAACAAGGACGAGAAGCCCATTATCTTTGGCAAAGTCGAGCATCACCAAGACCTTCCGCCGATGGAGTCAGAACCCGACACCGACAGAATGCAAATCTATCGGTACAACGATCGAGCTAAGTATCTCATCCAAAAGATTGGTTACAACTTGAAGAGCGGCCAAGGTCTGAACTAGGGAAAATGTCGACGCCTTCCTCTACGACTTCCAGTACCAAAAGGGAAGCCGCAAGACTACTATCACCGTACCCGACGGGGGGGGGAGGGTAGTCTATATCATGCCTCCAACAACTCCAGAAGAATCAGAAGCAGAGGATGTCATACATTCTCACTCATCTGAAACTTCAACTTGGGACTCCGACACCAGCATCGGCTCATTCTTCAGGAGGGTGCTGTCAGCCAACATGACATCTGTACATCCTTCAAAAGATAATGATGACGATCAAACATGAGAGTTTTTCGAAGAAGAACCCTGGGCTCAACGCCTAGGTGCACAATGGGAGTCTCGCTTTGAATTGCGAGAACCTCCTACCGAAGACGAAGTCGAGCAGATCGACCTTGGGGATGGATCTTCATCCAAACCTATCTTCATCAGCAAGAGTTTGGTGGGGGAGGGCCGAGAATCCTTGATCCACCTGGTCAAAGAATATATCGACGTCTTCGCTTGGAGATACGAAGACATGCCAGGACTCGACCCACAAGTTGTAATGCACAAGCTTAACATCTTGCCTAACGCCAAGCCCGTTAAGCAGCAGCGGCGGCGCTTCCGTCCTAACATCATGGACGCCATTGACATAGAGATCGACAAGCTCTTGGATAGTGGGTTCATTCATGAAGAGCAACACCCCGACTGGGTAGCCAACATCGTCCCCATCACCAAGAAGAACAGAAAGATCCGAGTCAGCATCGATTTTTGGGATCTCAACTCTGCATGCCCAAAGGATGAGTTCGCACTCCCGATCACTGACGTAATGATCAACAACACATGTGGCTTCGAGCATATGTCCTTCATGGACGGCTACTCAGGCTACAATCAGATCAAGATGTTCACAGACGACAAGAAACACACGTCGTTCAGAACTCCAAAGGGGGTTTACTGCTACACAGTAATGTCCTTTGGCTTGAAGAATGCTGGTGCCACATACCAATGAGCTATGAGCACCATCTTTCGTCAAAACCTTTGTAAGACAGTCGAGTGCTATGTTGACGATATAGCCGTAAAGAGCCGTCTCAGGGGCGATCACCTACGAGACCTGAAGACAGTTTTCGACCTCTTCGACCTCATGCGGGCGCATCGGCTTAAAATGAACTCTGCTAAATCCTTCCTTGGGGTCTCTAGTAGAAAGTTCTTGGGCTTCATCATCACTATGAAAGGCATTCATGTCGACCCCGAGAAGACTAAAGCCATCCTTGACATGAACCCTCCGAAGAACCTCAGAGAACTTCGAGGCCTACAAGGATGACTCGTCTACATCCGAAGGTTTATCGCGAACCTTTCTGGAAAATGTCTACCCTTCACCAAGCTTATGAAGAAGGGCGTTTCTTACGTCTGGACGGAAGAATATCAGAAAGCTTTTGACGACATCAAAACTTATCTGACAAGTCCCCCAGTTCTGGTGGTACCCGTCGCGGGCAAACCATTCTTACTTTATGTTCGTGCAATGGACCATTCCCTTGGCGCTTTGTTGGCCCAGAACAACGAAGCAGGCCATGAGCTTTCCATCTACTACCTCAGCAGGACGATAGTTGGGGCCGAACACCGGTACAACCCCGTAGAAAAAGAGTGTTTAGCCTTGTTGTTCGCCATCCAGAAGACTCGCCACTATGTCTCTGGACAAACAATCCATGTCATCTCCCGAGTTAATCCACTCAAAATTCTTATGACAAAATCGGGAGCACTAAACTCTCGGCTGGATACGTGGGCGATATTATTGATACCATATGACATGGTATTCGTACCACAAAAGGCTGTCTAGGGCCAAGCATTGGCCGACTTCCTAGCCGTGCACCCAATCCCGGAATCGTCCAGGCTCTACGAAGGTATTCCCGATGAGGTGCAAGAAGAAAACATTATCGAAGAAAGCCCAGTCTGGCGAATGTTCTTCGACGGTGCTTCCAGAACAGGCCCCAAAGGTCAAATTATCGTAGGAGTAGGGGTGGTCTTAATCTCTCCCGACAAACTGGTCATCCAGCACGCTTATTCTCTTTCAGAGCCGTGCTCCAACAATGTTACGGAGTACAACGCCCTCATCATGGGACTTTAGTTAGCAAGACAACTGGGGGTGGACTACCTCAAATCTTACGGTGACTCAAAGCTCATCGTCAATCAAATCCGGGGATAATATGAGGTCTGCCATGAAGACCTCATCCCCTATCACAAAGCAGCGTCGGACATCATCTCAACCTTCGCAGAATTCTTCATAAAGCATATGCCTCAACTGCAAAACTTGGAAGCTGATGCTCTGGCCGGCCTCGCAGCCTCATTGGCTGCACCCGTCGGGACTCAACACTTTGTTACGGTGACGGGTCGGGACTTGGCTTGCCCCAGAAATAATCTGTACATACGGACAACTTATGCTATGGCCGCGGACCCTGGCATCAACGTCAAAAACTGGAGGTTCCCATTCATCGACTTTGCTGTCTACGAAATCCTCCCGGAAGACCCGAAGGAGGCAGTCTCAGTCAGAAGGCGCTCCTATTACGATACAGCCTCCAAAATGCTGTACCGACGGTCCTACGGTGGACTTCTCCTGTGATGTCTATCTAACGAAGAAGTCGCCAAAGCTCTTCGAGAAGCTCATGACGGAATGTACGGAGCTCATCAACTAGGTCCTAAGCTACAGGACCGACTTTGACGTATGGGCTATTGATGGCCCACCATGATGGCCGACGCTGTCGAGTATGTAAAGAAGTGTCATGCCTGTCAGCTGCACCCCGACTTCATCCACAGAACGTCAGAGCCTCTACACCCGACGGTTGCCTCTTGGCCATTTGAAGCCTAGGGCATGGATATAGTAGGGCCTATCACTCCTCCTTCGTCAAAGGGACACCACTTTATCCTGGCAATCACTGACTATTTCTCTAATTGGGCGGAAGCAGTAACTCTCACTGTCACTCCCCAATCCTGGAATACGTATTTTAATACGTAAACCGATAAATTGTATTTTCCTTGAATTTATACGATATTTATTATGCTGTATTTCTTCATGCATTTCCCAAAAATATTAGACAAAATATTATTTTCTAATATATTTTCTGCATTTGGGCCTACAGTTTTGGCTCATTTGGGTAACCTATTCTTGGTTCACCAATGGGTCATCATGAACCCTTTGGTTCATCATGAACCCATGGGTCCAAGAATTCTATATAATAAATCATCTCCTTCTCTCTCCTCTCATTTACTTCTTCTCATTTACTTCCTCCACCATCCAAGGCAAGTACCAACTTGCTCAAGAGAAGGATCCATTATTTTGTTAATGATTCTTACAAAACTATTTGCCAAAACATGTTCTTTTCCTCAATCTATACTAGTTTAGAACTTGGAAATTTCTATTTTGAAGCTTTAATTTTTGTAGATCTAAGTTTTAATCATTTTCGGATTTTGCATGGTTTGATCTACTTTAGTTAGATTTTATGGGTTTTTGATGCTTCCATGTGGAAGAGCATTCAGTTTCACCCAAGTTGGAGCTTTGGGGATCTGGATTTGGAGTTCGGATGGCCAAGTTATGATACTTTGAAGCTTGGATTCAGCCATGGTGTTCTTGCTGTTTTGGAGAAGACAGTGAACAGTGTGCTCCTGTTTGAGCACGCTTCCTGTTGGAAGCGTGTCTTCCCTTGAGCTTGCGTGACTTTTCATGCAGCTCTTCCCTTGAGCTTGCGTGACTTTTCACGCAGCTCTTTCCCTTGAGCTTGCGTGACTTTTTACGCTGCTCTTCCCTTGAGTCTGCGTGACTTTTCACGCAGCACTCTCCCCTTGAGCTTGCGTGACTTTTCACGCTGCTCTTTCCCTTGAGCCTGCGTGACTTTTCACGCAGCTCTTCCCTTGAGCTTGCGTGACTTTTCACGCAGCTCTTCCCTTGAGCTTACGTGACTTTTCACGCAGCTCTTTCCCTTGAGCTTGCGTGACTTTTCACGCTGCTCTTCCCTTGAGTCTGCATGACTTTTCACGCAGCACTCTCCCCTTGAGCTTGCGTGACTTTTCACGCAGCTCTTCCCTTGAGTCTGCGTGACTTTTCACGCAGCACTCTCCCCTTGAGCTTGCGTGACTTTTCACGTACGCTGCCTTGTTGTGCGTATGCTTTTGATATTTTATTAGATATTATATGCCCATTTTATATCCTTACGCCTTTTGTCCCGAGCATGATATGAGCACTGATGTGACCCCGAAGAACAAAGTGTTCCTACCTGATATATGTACCTGAATGTTCCAGTTCTTGTTCATGCTCGACAAATGACTCGTAACTCCACGTGGCGTATTTGTAATGATGCATTACACTAAGGAGGGTAGCACATGTTGACATACTGATTGACATGGATCCTCACTTAGGGTACTCGTACTAAAGTACGACTTTAGGAGGATAATCATGCAGGCCACAGCATGAGAGTCCAAGATTTCACCTAGGGTTAAACTAGGCAACTGAATATACTAGATGCATGGGGAGGGCAGAGTCCCGAGATCGTGTTACACCAGTCGCCCTGAGATATTGTCTTGGTGCACCGGCTGGTCTCCACGGATACTGTGTCATCCGCAACGAGTGGATGACTGTATCCGATTAATTCCTGCTATATATTACATGTCTTGGCAAGGTGGCCTCACGAGGGACCTGTGCTCCATGACACCTGTCAACGCGAACCCCTGGGTTGGCTAGCCTTGCTGGAAAGATACGATCTGAGGATTTTCTACATAACATGACGCGAGGATAACCTCGTTCCACTAGAAACTCGTAGACTTGATTGGCCGTAAAAACGACTTGCATGTTTCCTATTTACCTTCCGTGAATAACTGAGGGAAGCGGACTGTCATGGTGCGTGATCCAACCCATGTTCTTGTTTGATTATTGGGTTGGTTATCGCACTATGACAGGCTGTGGACCGAAGTTATGAACGGAAGACTTATTCTGGTTGTGAAGTGCTACTTCTGTGAATGACTGAGGAACATGGTCTATCAAGGTACATGAACCAACCCATGTTCTTGTTTGATTGTTGGGTTGGTTATTGTGCTGCGATAGGCTATCGACCGAAGTTACGATCATGAGATTTTATGGTTTATACCTTTTTAACTTATATGAAAGTTATAGAGTACGATACGTCCCGACTCCATACGGCACCTTTTGTCCTTGTTTGGTTGTAAGGGTGCCATATGGGTTCGAGGATGTTGCGCTACCCTATAATAGTAGCATAAGTATTACTATTATCAGTCATTCTATTAGTTGGGTTTTTAATCTTAACTCTTATGCCCCTTTGGCGGTACTTGCTATTCGGGGCTGACCCCGCTGGTTTTGTTTGGCCAGATCTCGTAGCAGAGCCAGAGGACACGATCTTCCTCCCTGACATCCATGGTGCATACTAGGAGCATGGCGGTTCGGGGACTCGAGTGGGTTTCTTCTCCACCACTCCTGCTTATACTTTTGCGGCGTTTAGCCACCGGCACCTGTTAGCCGGATTAATTGATATTTTGTGTCAGTACATAATTGTAATTAAACAGACTGCAGCTGTGTATAATTTTGTACTCCTGACTCTTTGAGATAGCTAAATTATAAAGCTAGTCTCTCATGATCATTTTGATGAAGCGTCAGGGACGCCTTACTGCTTTATCCTTAATGTTCATTTAATTGCTGATTTGACTTAATTGATTGAGACATAGAACTCTGTGGGACCATAGGAGACTTGATTGTAGCATGTACCCCCTAGTCTCTCGACAGCCACGATCGCCGTATGACGTTACGTACCTCATATGGAGTAGCTGGCCTAGTCCGTCCCCGTATTTCGGTACTGGGCATGACAAGGTTTTAGTGGTGGCCCATGCAGGTCTGATTTTCAGACTTGTGGGGTATTGCGAATTATTAGGAGTCTCAATCAAAACTTGTTCCCCTTAAAATTTCGTTTCGAATTCTCTGTCCTTGCCTTGATCTCTAACCTGACTTGCATCCTCAAAATCTTTCTTATCCGGACTTGATAATCTTATATCTTTCTCTATAGGGGTGCTTCATTCTCAGTAGCGGGTGAGGCCCATGAGGAAGAGCAGCAAGAGCATGGCTCGACTGGGCAGCAACAGGGGAGAGAACCTTCCCCAGGGCAGGCACAAGCAGAAGTGGAACCAGAGGCAGTGCAGCCGCAGGTTATTGAAACTCCTGCAGCACCAGCAGCGACGGTAGTACCAGATGCCGTAGCACTCCTGGGGATCGTCCGAGGGATTCTTGTCACTCACCAGCAGCAACAGACTCGACAGCAGGAGCAGAACGTGTTGCTGAACCAGGGGATTCAGTTAGCTCTTGAGAGGAGTGCCGAGGTTGACTCGGGAGCATTAGGAAGGTTCTGTCGCTTGAACCCGAGGTATTTTGATGGCACGGAGGATGCCATCACTGCGGATGCATGGATTCAAGACATTGAAGCCATTCTTGTGGCAGCCAAGGTTCCAGATGATGAGAAGGTTGATCAGGTCAAACTGGTACTTCAGGATCTTGCCCGCGACTGGTGGGCATCAGAAGAAGTTGGTATAAGACATCCTGTTCGTTGGACCACCTTCAGTGACAGATTCAAGGCCAAGTATTTTGGCGTAGTAGCTCGATATGAGCTCCAGTAGAAGTTTATCAGTCTCAAGCAAGCAGGCAAGACCGTAGATAGGTATGCAGCCGAGTTCTGCAGATTGTACCGTTTTGCACCAGCAATGGTGGCAACGGAGCCAGAGAAAGCTATGAGGTTCCAGCAGGGACTTCATTTGGAACTATTGTAACTTATGGAAGGATACGACTACCAGACGTTTGACGCTGTTTTGACGGCCGCTCGGAGGCACGAGCTTACCCAGCAGAGGTTAGCATCAAGGACAGGAGGTCAGAAGAGATCTCATTCCCAGGTTGGAGGAGAAGCAGTGCAGCGAACGTCGGCACCAGCACCCGGTGTACGTATTCATGATGCAGGAGCACCGCGGAGGACGGCCGTGTCAACTAATACAGCACCAGTTCGGCATCAGCAGCCGAGGAACCAGCAGCAGCGTCATGGTGCACCCCAGGGCTGTACCTTCTGTGGGAAGGCAGGGCACACGAGGGAGGTGTGTCGGTCAGCGAATGGCTTATGTTTGAGGTGTGGTCGTGCAGACCACCGTATTTCCACTTGTCCTATGATGCAGAGGCCAGGAGGGCCAGCTCAACAGTTTCCAGCATTACCAGCTCCAGTGGCAACCCCGAGTGGAGGGCCAGTATTAGCAGTAAGGCCCCTAGCCCAGCGCTTACCAACGCAGGCTCAGATGTTCCGCCAGGCACAGGAAGCCGAAGGCCCTCAGGGGCAGCAACAGCATGGTCGAAGAAGGCCGCAACAAGGGGCTCCGCGGGGCCAGGCTCTCACATTGACCTTGGGAGAGGCTCTAGCGTCTAGTGACGTGGTGGCAGGTAAAATTCTCGTCACCTCATTTCCCGCTGTAGCATTATTTGATTCAGGCGCTACTCATTCATTCATCTCTGCACAATATGCTACACGGATTGGATTAGAGTTTGAGGCATTGTCGGAGAGGATGGATATACTCACCGGCAATAGGCTCGTAGAAGTTAGCAGAGTGCGCTTTTCATGTCCGGTGGAGGTGTGTGGGCATTTATTGCCCGCATCATTGATTGAATTCCGTATGGAGAATTTTGATGTCGTTCTTGGCATGGACTGGTTGAGAGACAGTCATACGACAATTGATTGTAGAGGAGGTAGGGTCATATTCAGCGTTCCTGGGATGGAGCAGTTCATCTTTACTCGAACCTTGAAGAATCAGGCCAGAGGCGTCATCTCAGCAGCAGTGTCAAAGCCAGGACAGATTCCGAGAGTGGTCGAAGATTTTCTTGACGTCTTCCCCGATGAGCTCCCAGGGATACCCCCAGTCAGAGAGGTAGAATTTAGCATTGAGTTGAACCCTGGGACGAGGCCTATTGCAGATAGAGTTTACAGAATGTCGCCGTCAGAGCAGGATAAGTTGTATCAACATGAAGAAGAGTTGAAGTCTAAGGGATTCATCCGAGACAGTAAATTGCCCTGGGCCGCACCAGTGATTCTAGTTCCCAAGAAGGATGGGTCGACGAGGATGTGCATCGACTACCGCAAGCTGAATGAAGTAACAGTGAAGAATAACTACCCACTACCAAGGATTGATGACCTGTTCGACCAGTTGAGCAAGGCCAGCGTCTTTTCTAAGATCGATCTTCGGTCAGGATACTATCAAGTAAGAGTCCGAGAGCAAGACATACCGAAGACAGCATTCAGATCTAGATATGGGCATTATGAGTTTTTAGTAATGCCCTTTGGACTAACCAACGCCCCCGCAGTATTCATGGATTTAATGAACCGCATCTTTCTGCCGTACTTGGATAAATTTGTGGTGGTGTTCATAGATGACATTCTTGTCTATTCCAGCAGTGAAGAGGAGCATGAAAACATCTTAGGTCTGTCATACAGACATTGAGGGAACATCAACTTTATGCGAAGATCGACAAGTGTGAATTCTGGTTAGATCACATTTTGTTCCTGGGGCATGTAATTTCTGGGGCAGGAGTGTCAGTGGATCCGAAGAAGATTGAGGCCGTAGAGCATTAGCCAGTCCCGAGAACGGTTGCAGAAGTGCAGAGTTTCTTAGGATTAGCTGGTTACTACAGAAGGTTCGTGGCGGACTTTGCCAGGATCTCTGCGCCCTTAACGCGTTTAACGCACAAGGACGTAGAGTTTGTTTGGTCAGCTAGCTGTCAGGCATCATTTGAAGAATTGGAGAAGAGATTGATCTCAGCCCCGATCTTGACGCTTCCAGTAGGAGCTGGAGGCTTTACAGTATATTGTGATGCATCAGGGAAGGGTCTTGGATGTGTATTGATGCAGCATAGAAAAGTGATAGCATATGCGTCTCGGCAGCTTCGAGACCATGAGAAAAATTACCCGACTCACGATTTGGAGTTAGCAGCTGTGGTGTTTTCACTCAAGTTGTGGAGGCATTATTTATACGGAGATCGGGTAGAGATCTATACTGATCATAAGAGTTTGAAATACGTATTCACGCAGCGAGATTTGAACATGAGGCAAAGAAGATGGTTAGAACTGCTGAAGGATTTTGATTTAGATCTTCAGTATCATCCAGGCAAGACGAATGTAGTTGCAGATGCACTGAGTAGGAGAGACAGTGCCTTTATCTTGACCTCGCAGAAGCATATTCTAGAAGACCTTCAGAGTATGGGAATCGAAGTAGTTTTGCCAAGGGATATAGGAAGAATGACCAGTATGCAGATTCAGTCAACCTTAGTAGAGAGGATAAGGGCAGCACAAGCAGGAGATCCACAGATTCAGAAGTTGCGGTCGGAGTGTGAATCAGGCCGTAGGAAGGAGTTAGTGATTCATGAAGATGGTACGCTCAGGTTTGGAAACAGACTCTGTGTACCGAGTGGAGACCTTCGACAAGAAGTTATGTCCGAAGCTCATAGTTCTATTTACTCTATTCATCCTGGAGGGACGAAGATGTATCGAGATATCAGGCAGTTCTTTTGGTGGAATGGCATGAAAAGAGAGAGCGAGATTTGTATCCAAGTGTCTGGTATGTAAGCAGGTGAAAGCCGAGCAGCAGAGACCAGTAGGGTTGCTACAGCCGCTTCCTATCCCAGAATGGAAATGGGAGCAAATCACGATGGATTTTGTGACCGGTTTACCTAGATCCCCAGCTGGCAAGAATGCAGTCTGGGTAATAGTAGATCGACTCACGAAGGTCGCTCATTTCCTTCCCTTCCGAGTTGGACAGACTACTGAGCAGTTAGCAGAAATGTACATGAAACAGATAGTAAGACAGCATGGTGTTCCAGTTAGTATAGTATCAGATCGGGATACGCAGTTTACTTTCCATTTTTGGCGGAGCTGGGAACCAAGTTAAGATTCAGTACTGCTTATCATCCACAAACTGACGGGCAATCAGAAAGAACCATTCAGACATTAGAAGATATGCTACGGGCGTGTACCTTGGATTTTGGTGGATCTTGGGAGGACCACCTTCATCTAGTGGAGTTCTCCTATAACAACAGCTATCAGGCTAGCATTCAGATGGCCCCGTTCGAAGCATTGTACGGAAGGAAGTGCAGGTCCCCTTTGGCATGGGACGACGTCGGAGAACGAAAGTTGTTGGGGCCAGAGATGATCACGCAGACTGTGGAGATAGTTAAGTTAGTCAGAGAGCGCCTTCGAGTTGCACAGGACCGACATCGTCATTGGGCAGATCAGCATCGTAGGCCTCTAGAGTTCAGAGTTGGTGACCAAGTGTTTCTGCGGATTTCGCCTACTCGGGGTATCATCAGATTTGGAACCCGAGGAAAGCTTAGTCCAAGATACGTTGGAGCTTTCAAGATTCTCGCTCGGGTAGGCGATGTGGCTTATCGACTTGCCCTTCCGCCTTCGTTAACTGGCATACATGATGTGTTTTATGTGTCCCAATTACGTGGGTATGTCCCGGATCCGAGTCATGTCCTCGATCATTCTGAGTTAGTCGTTGGTACCGACCTAACTTACGAGGAACAACCCGTATCTATTTTGGACCGGCGAGAGAAGGTACTCAAGAATCGGACGATAAGCCATGTCCGTGTTTCTTGGAACCATCACTCTTCGGGAGAGTCAACCTGGGAGCGCGAGGACGAGATCAGATCTCGTTATCCGTATTTGTTTGACTAATAAGGTATATTTATGCACCTTATTGACACGATTCCATGCTTTTCTGCACCTGCTTATTTTGCACCTTGTGATGTATGATAATAACTGCTATGATAGTTAACTTATATATATGATTGTGCCTTGCTTGCCCTGATTTCACTATCCTGTCTTGGCTGGAATTCCGAGGACGGAATTTTTCTAAGAAGGGTAGAGATGTCACTCCCGAATCCTGGAATACGTATTTTAATACGTAAACCGATAAATTGTATTTTCCTTGAATTTATACGATATTTATTATGCTGTATTTCTTCATGCATTTCCCAAAAATATTCGACAAAATATTATTTCCTAATATATTTTCTGCATTTGGGCCTACAGTTTTGGCTCATTTGGGTAACCTATTCTTAGTTCACCAATGGGTCATCATGAACCCTTTGGTTCATCATGAACCCATGGGTCCAAGAATTCTATATAATAACTCATCTCCTTCTCTCTCCTCTCATTTACTTCTTCTCATTTACTTCCTCCACCAACCAAGGCAAGTACCAACTTGCTCAAGAGAAGGATCCATTATTTTGTTAATGATTCTTACAAAACTATTTGCCAAAACATGTTCTTCTCCTCAATCTATACTAGTTTAGAACTTGGAAATTTCTATTTTAAAGCTTTGATTTTGGTAGATCTAAGTTTTAATCATTTTCGGATTTTGCATGGTTTGATCTACTTTAGTTGGATTTTATGGGTTTTTGATACTTCCATGTGGAAGAGCATTCAGTTTCACCCAAGTTGGAGCTTTGGGGATCTGGATTTGGAGTTCGGATGGCCAAGTTATGATACTTTGAAGCTTGGGTTCAGCCATGGTGTTCTTGCTGTTTTGGAGAAGACAGTGAACAGTGTGCTCCTGTTTGAGCACGCTTCCTGTTGGAAGCGTGTCTTTCCTTGAGCTTGCGTGACTTTTCACGCAGCTCTTCCCTTGAGCTTGCGTGTCTTTTCATGCAGCTCTTTCCCTTGAGCTTGCGTGACTTTTTACGCTGCTCTTCCCTTGAGTCTGCGTGACTTTTCACGCAGCACTCTCCCCTTGAGTCTGCGTGACTTTTCACGCAGCTCTTTCCCTTGAGCCTGCGTGACTTTTCACGCAGCTCTTCCCTTGAGCTTGCGTGACTTTTCACGCAGCTCTTCCCTTGAGCTTGCATGACTTTTCACGCAGCTCTTTCCCTTGAGCTTGCGTGACTTTTCACACTGCTCTTCCCTTGAGTCTGTGTGACTTTTCACGCAGCACTCTCCCCTTGAGCTTGCGTGACTTTTCACGCAGCTCTTTCCTTGAGTCTGCGTAACTTTTCACGCAGCACTCTCCCCTTGAGCTTGCGTGACTTTTCACGCACGCTGCCTTGTTGTGCGTATGCTTTTGATATTTTATTAGATATTATATGCCCATTTTATATCCTTACGCCTTTTGTCCCGAGCATGATATGAGCACTGATGTGACCCCGGAGAACAAAGTGTTCCTACCTGATACATGTACCTGAATGTCCCAGTTCTTGTTCATGCTCGACAAATGACTCGTAACTCCACGTAGCGTATTTGTAATGATGCATTACACTAAGGAGGGTAGCACATGTTGACATACTGATTGACATGGATCCTCACTTAGGGTACTCGTACTAATGTACGACTTTAGGAGGATAATCATGCAGGCCACAGCATGAGAGTCCAAGATTTCACCTAGGGTTAAACTAGGCAACTGAATATACTAGATGCATGGGGAGGGCAGAGTCCCGAGATCGTGTTACACCAGTCGCCCTGAGATATTGTCTTGGCGCGCCGGCTGGTCTCCACGGATACTGTATCATCCGCAACGAGTGGATGACTGTATCCGATTAATTCCTGCTATATATTACATGTCTTGGCAAGGTGGCCTCACGAGGGACCTGTGCTCCATGACACCTGTCTACGCGAACCCCTGGGTTGGCTAGCCTTGCTGGAAAGATACGATCTGAGGATTTTCTACATAACATGACGCGAGGATAACCTCGTTCCACTAGAAACTCGTAGACTTGATTGGCCGTGAAAACGACTTGCATGTTTTCTATTTACCTTTCGTGAATAACTGAGGGAAGCGGACTGTCATGGTGCGTGATCTAACCCATGTTCTTGTTTGATTGTTGGGTTGGTTATCGCACTATGACAGGCTGTGGACCGAAGTTATGAACGGAAGACTTATTCTGGTTGTGAAGTGCTACTTCTGTGAATGACTGAGGAACATGGTCTATCATGGTACATGATCCAACCCATGTTCTTGTTTGATTGTTGGGTTGGTTATTGTGCTGCGATAGGCTATCGACCGAAGTCACGATCAGGAGATTTTATGGTTTATACCTTTTTAACTTATGTGAAAGTTATAGAGTACGACACGTCCCGACTCCATGCGGCACCTTTTGTCCTTGTTTGGTTGTAAGGGTGCCATATGGGTTCGAGGATGTTGCGCTACCCTATAATAGTAGCATAAGTATTACTATTATCAGTCATTCTATTAGTTGGGTTTTTAATCTTAACTCTTGTGCCCCTTTGGCGGTACTTGCTATTCGGGGCTGACCCCGCTGGTTTTGTTTGGCCAGATCTCGTAGCAGAGCCAGAGGACACGATCTTCCTCCCTGACATCCATGGTGCATACTAGGAGCATGGCGGTTCGGGGACTCGAGTGGGTTTCTTCTCCACCACTCCTGTTTATACTTTTGCGACGTTTAGCCACCGGCACCTGTTAGCCGGATTAATTAATATTTTGTGTCAGTACATAATTGTAATTAAACAGACTGCAGCTGTGTATAATTTTGTACTCCTGACTCTCTGAGATAGCTAAATTATAAAGCTAGTCTCTCATGATCATTTTGATGAAGCGTCAGGGACACCTTACTGCTTTATCCTTAATGTTCATTTAATTGCTGATTTGACTTAATTGATTGAGACATAGAACTCTGTGGGACCATAGGAGACTTGATTGTAGCATGTACCCCCTAGTCTCTCGACAGCCACGATCGCCTTATGACGTTACGTACCTCATATGGAGTAGCTGGCCTAGTCCGTTCCCGTATTTCGGTACTGGGGCGTGACACTCACAGAGGTAAAAAGCTCAAGAGTGATCATCTTCATCAAGCATCACGTCATCTACCATTTCGGGTTACCTCGAAGGATTATCCACGATAATGGACCGCAATTCATCAGCCATGCGTTCAGTAGATTCTGCGATAAGAACCGTATTCAGAACGTGGCATCAACCGCTTACAATCCGACAGCAAACAGATTGGCTGAAGCTTTTAATAAGACCATCATCAAGCTACTCAAAAAGGTCGTTTCATCTAATAAGTGCGACTGGGATGAGAAGCTCGACGAATGTATTTGGGCCTATCGTTCAATGGTACGGACCTCGACGGGCAACACACCATTCTCCATGGTTTACGGGAGCGAAGCAGTGCTACCGCTGGAGATCCAAATCTCCTCACTCCGAGTGGAGATCACAAATCAGTTGACGGAAGAGGACAATCAACGTCGCCATCTGCAAGAGTTGGAAGCGCTGGACAAAAATGTCTCTTGGCTCAACAGCGCATCGAGCTTTATCAAGCCCGCATATCACAGACTTTCAACAAAAGAGTCCGACAGAGGACTTTCCAAGTGGGCGACCTAGTTCTGGCAGTCAGGAGACCGATGGTGATGACTCACAAAACACCAGAAAAGTTTGAACCCAAATGGGAAGGACCCTTCATCATAGAGACGATATACTCAAACGGTGCTTATCGTCTCGCTGAAGCTAATGGGGACTTGTTCATGATGCCCATCAACGACAAGTTCCTAAAAAAGTACTATTCTTGACCTCCGTCGAGAATGTACTACCTCTCTCCAGAGAGAGGACTGGTGAACTTGACCAAACTAAGTTTACACCCCTTCTTTGACAAATCATATGCTTCTGGAACCCAGCCATTTCGTTGCATTCTATCCCCAATAGAAGAACAACCACGTCCACATTACCTTTAAGTTGCTTCTCTACACCCTATCAAGAAGGATCCTGCACCCTGTAAGATCATGCTTAAGGCAGTATTTACCACATCCACATCACCACTGAATAAATATTCCGTACAACAATCCTTGTGTTGTTGCACGATAGAACACCCACGTCCATATTACCTCTGAGTTGTTCTATAAACACCCACAGAGTTCACTCCTACCATGTCCATATTACCTCTGAGTAGGAAAACTCCACCATATTAGTCCATATTTACCATGTCCACCTTACCTCTGAGTAAATATGTCGGTCCTCTCTCTCAACTTATTATCCGTACCTAACACCAAGGTATGCCAATGATGATAAGTCTACACAAAATTTTTACCCCATATTCACCACGTCCATATTACCTCTGGATGAATGTGTCAGTTTCCTCCGTGAGTAACTTATTATCTGTACCCAGCCAAGGTGCACAATAGATAATATGGGTCCAAATAAACAAAGCAGAAAGTTCTTTCATTTTCTTCAGCTAAACAAAAAGTAAAAGACTATAACGACATCGAAAATAAATAAACTACATCTTCAGTTTTCTTCAGATCTCAGAAACACTAAGACAAAATAGGGATATTGACTTTATTCATATTCCCGAAAACCAGGGATCATAGTTGCGTTGAGGCATGTACCACTCCCTCAGCCACTTTGCATACGAAGGATCAATCTTGTTGAGGTCTTCTGTAGGGATAGGAGGGTCAATCCCAATGCTGCTATTCTCTGACAGTGGCTCCTCCTTAACTTCAACCTTGGGAGCAATCTCTTCTCTGATGGTCATCGGTTCTTCCTTAACCTCGACCTTTGGTAACGCCTCCTCCTTAACGGTCACCGACTCTTGTTTGACAAGAAGATGTGGTATCTCTTCCTTCACGAGAGCCTCCGCCTTCGGCATGGATACTGCAACAGAGTCAAAGAAAAGTTAACAAAAAGACTTAGAAGCTCAAACAAGTATCTGAGGCGCATCAATAAATCTGGAGCTTCAAACTGGGTCGAAACCCATGCGCACAGGTAGAACCTCATCAAAGGCGTACATACAGGACCGAGGCCCAGGCGCATGCTTCGGCGCATCATCAGCACCTAAGTCCATGCACATCATCAAATGAAGCTTCGGTGCATCATCAGGACAAAAGCCCATATGCGTCAGCCAAAACATATCGACATGAGGCAACTCATCTGCAGTCGGGTCACCCCAACATCACTGCAACAAAGACCAAGGCAAGAGAATACCCACCGAACACTTTCGGCCGAACGTCGGCGTGGGTCGCCAGGACGACGGAGGCTTTATCTGCGTCGACCTCCAAGGGTTCCTTTCTCCTGCTCCTTCCTCGGCCAGCACCACCACGGGGAGTCTTGGGAGCCATTTCTCGAAAGAGTTAAGGGCTCTCGTGGAAGAAAAAGAGAAAAGAGTTCTGAGGAAGATGAAAGCTTTTGCAGAAATTAGAAGACTCTCTCTCCTCACAAGCTGCCTATTTATAGGCTTGGCCTCGCGTGTAAACCGATGAGGCATGACATCAGCAATCAGTCGCTTCGGGTATCGAGAAACTGACAGCTGCCTATCTTCAAAAGATTATCATTAATCTTTTCTAAGATCGAGGCGTTATCTCTTCAGAAGAAGCTTGCGCCCTAGCCGTATGCGCCTAAGCAACAAGTGTCCCCACAGCGATGCGCAGAATGACCATACGCCAAGAAGATCCATGTGCCTAGGCGATGACATGCGCCCAGAGTCGTTACTCCCCATGCTTCTTATTCAAAGTATTCCAAAATTTGACTAAAAAGTTTTGAAAACTTTGAAGGGGGTCTTGTAGAAGCATGAAATTTCAGGCGCATCTATAGGCCAGAAATTCTATGCGCTCAATCCAACCATACGGCCAACTCAAATGTGTCAGGAAGCTCAAACAGATACTTGGCTCAACAAAGAACAGTACAAGTTTAAAGACATTAGAAATAAGGTTTTTATTTCATATGAAAGTCTATTACATGTCTAAAGAAAGGCTTTACAAAGGAGAACTTCTACGAAAAGAAAAATCCTAAAGCTACAACCAGGCGCAGCAACTGCCAGCATAACGAAAGACGAAGCGCGGTCACCCCGATCTTTGGATGCAACAAGCACTATCGGCCTGTGTTAGGACTCGACGATCCCGATATTTGGATGCAATAGGCACTATCACAGAAGCTCAGAGCAACGAGAAGACTGGGGCAACGCATCTTCACCCTCGGGAAGAGCTCGAGTTCGGCAGTTCGCCAAGGCGGAGCTCCGGCCAAGTTCATCTTTATATCGAAATGAAGAATGAAAGTAAAGCTTTCCCTCATGCGGCTATTTATAAACACGGACAGCCTACACCCGAGTGCCAAATAGCCAATATTCCTAATTCTATGCAATGAATTTACATTAATAGCAAATGCATCCGTCTCCTCGTATTCGGCTAAGTCAAAGCAGCCATTTATGCCTCGAAGAACTCAACAGGCGAGCCAAAGAGGATGCGACACATTGGCAAATATACCGTCGATATCAAGCGCTCCCCATGGATGTGCCCAGCGGGCCACAGTCATGCGCCCAGATTGTGTCATGCCCCGCTCCGGTAGGAGCGATCGTCCTCCCTTAGGCGTGATGCCGAACGGGCCTAGGTTGCGCCCGTGCAAGGCTAATCCTAGAAATGGCCGATTTGAGCTAGGCCACAGAGTCGCACAGAGTGTCCCCATTTGCAGCGAAAAGTAAATGAACATAAATTGAAGCAAATTCAAACTCTTTATTGATTTTCAAGAAGTTTACAAGCGGCGCTAGGCCGAGTTTACAAGTCTCTCAAGCTCTCTCTCTGAAACATAAAAGGCGTGCCAAGTGGCTTACAACATGGAATGATTCATGGCGATGTTTCGATATATTATGTCTCGTATATGGTGCTTCAGATCCTTGCAACGCTCCAAGGCTCCAGAGTTAGCTCCGTGCCTTAGCACGTTCGAGGAAAGCTCCGCACCAATCGACGCCTCCTGCATCCTGTAAGCAAACTGTGGGGTTATCAGTACATTGTTATGCACTGGTGGAGAGGCTAGCTCGCCCACAATACTATCATTACCAAACACGTTCTATTTACTTTTGTGTTCCGTCTATCATTCATTGTCTTTCTAATCTTGCCTTAGGATCAGTTTCATGGCATATTTCATAACCTATCCCGTGTTGCTAAATTCAAGTGTTTGCATGGAAATACATGCACGACTTACCCATACTTACCGTCCGGCCTTCCCTGTCCAAAGTAAACCAAGTTAGTCAACAATTCATATAAACTTTCAATGTCAAGTGCGTGTCCCTGCCTCAGGTCCTGGCACGTTGTAGGCGTGTTTTCTAACTCATTTGCACGAAGTACTCTAGATCATTTGGTGTGTTATAATCAAGCATGTTCAGAAGGCGCTTCTTTTTGTTAACTTAGACTACTTTGTTTCAATGCAAGGACTTGCACGTAGATTGCCACCAGCAAAGCCCACTTAATCTATATGCATCGGTCGCTGGCATCACAAGCCAATTTGGACTTATTCTCCTTTGGTAATTTCTTACCTATCATAGCGTGCGGCTGGTACACCTTGATAGTCTCTTGAAATACCCCGTACTTACGTCTCCTGGGTGGCCAAGCCCGCACCCAAGTAGCCCGTAAGCCCTTTTGATTCCGCCTAGGCTGGCCACGATCCTCCCTTTGATCATGCCACAGAATTTCTCCTACCTCCCATAGACGAGGGGATTGTCCACGACCATTTCGTATTGACTTGTCATTTTAACTTAACGGCTGTCTCTGATCCATAGGCTAACCCTTAGCCATAATACGTTATCGACCAGGTTGGCGGCAGCGTCCGTGCAGCGCGGGTAGCGAGCCCCGATGCACATCTCCGTCATACCTGTCGCTAACTATTCCTTTCTTTCTTATCTTTTATTCATTCATTCTTTTCTTTCTTCACTTGTTCGTTCATTCATTGATTCATTCATTCTCATATTCATTCATTCATTCGTTGATTCATTTATTCACTTATTCATTCATTCATTCATTCATTCATTCATTCATACATTATGCAACTTCCCGTGCGGGAGTCGTCTTGGCGACCCATCGGTCCCGAAGTCATCTAATGTTGCTATACTCTACTCGGAACAACTATGTCGATAGTCTTCCGTTTCATTGTTGTAAACCATTCATTGTTTTATTGTTGAACGCATAGGGGACTTGAATGTAAGCTTGTGTCTTAGCACGAGCGTGGAGCACGGTACGAGAGTTTCTATATTTTCTGAGTTCTTTTCCATATTCTAAACAAGCATACATGATGGGATTATTCCCTTAGGTAGGTGCGTTGAGTCATTTATTAGCATGCGCGGTGTTATCGCCTGGCGATTCTAGCAATAGTGTTCGTATTGTTATGTGTCTAGGCTAAGCAAAGACGGGTTCATCGGAGCCACCCACCTTAGCGATGTTCGCATCGGCCGAGCGATACTCCGAGCGCACCTTTGAAAGTCTAAGTCTGGATTCCTCTTCGATGGGCCAATATAAGTCTTGTATCGATTCTTTATCAGGTCGATGCCAACTCTTCGGGTCGACGGCTCGTTTGAGTCGTTGCACTTGCCGTTTGAATCGGCGTTCCGCTAGGGCGGAGCGGGTCATTACATAATACACCACTCAAAACAAGTCTCGTCCTCGAGACTTCCTGAGTGCAGGTCATCCTATCGTTCCTTAACTCATGTTGTTTACGTATCTTAGACAATTCCTATCGAATGGCTTTACCGTTCGATGGTATCGAACTATACTCGATACCTTTCTAAGTTCTGTGTCGTATATGTTTGGTCAATTTTATTGAATGACTTTTCACTTATTTTAGAGTTGATGGTACTTATTCAATTGTCGTGTTTTTTCGACTTGGTTGCTATTTCGACGTGTCATAGGACTGAAATGGTCGCACAAGGTACGCTATAATTTATCAAACTCGAGAGTCGTAAGCTGAGGCAAACTCAGTCATTCGTTCATGCGTATCTCAACACCCACTTGCAGCTGCATTCGAGTTCATCATATCATTGAGTTTGGATCGTGCACATATTCAAGGCGTCCCCTGAATACGTATATTTCAACCAAGCTTAGCGATTAGCGAAGTCGGACAAGCTACTCGTGATAGTTTCGATTTGCCGATCGTTTTACTTTTACTTCGATTAAAATCGAACTCATGTGTGTCTCACTATCGTTTATCTCGATCCTCGAGATAATTCGATTCGCTTCTCAAGCGTTCTTGTCTATGAAATCAATATGATTTCTTCTTATCGGAGTCGACCAAGTCTAAGTAATTCCCGTCCAATTCGAGACCAAGTATCGCATTATCATCGAGTACGTCTTCCAATCAATGATTCAATTCGTTATACCAACTTTACTTGCACATTATCGATTCCATATCATTCACTTGTTTAGGGCCAATCTCGCCGTCGTTTACGCACACCCCCAGTTCCACGTCCTACTCTAAGTCTTGTTGCCTAAAGTCTATCGTCCGTCCAGACGATACTGTAATGTCAATCGCACAGGTTCAATCACTCGGCATAGGGTCGTCCGCCTATCCGCTAGGTCAGCTCACAAGGTCATAGTTACAAGTCAAGTTCACGGTTCATCGTGTAAGGTCATCGTACGACGCTCGCCCCGATCCTATGGTCAAACCATTTTGTTCGTTCGTACGGGAGTTTCTACCCAAGTTCGCTTCATTCAAATTTCTAAACATCAAGCAGCGTTCACCCTATTCGCATCAACACATTCTCTGTTCCAAGTCCAAGCTCGTTTAGGAAAGTCATCCTACGATAGGTTGTCCTCAACCAAATCCTTGACATGTTATTATCGTGTGTCCGTACTAGCAATTATCGTAGTCTATCTCTTCAAGTATGATTTGATACAATTCACCTATCCATCCTATCCAATCTACGTAGACGATCACAAGGTCGTCTAGCCTTGCAATATGTTGTGCCCCGATCTCACGTAAGTCTGATTATCCACGGCGGACATGAATCACCATGTCAACGTTCCCGCGGAGTAATCGTTCTTATCGGGACGTAACTCTTGCGTTGCGTCTAGACTTACTCATTTTTAATACGCGGATTGGGCCTACTCAATCCTTAACTTTACTTCGTCGTCAATCATAAGTCCGATCAATCCTCAAATCCGCATTCGCTTCAAACCATAAGTCGAAGCGATCAAAATTGTCATGTCAAGGTATTTCGAGTTCGATCATTCCCATTGGGCATGAATCACCATGCCAACACTCACGCGGAACGATCATCCCAAATCCGACGTGACGCATGTGCGATGCTGGAGTTGCACTCGCACAAGACAAGATCGTTGTCGTTGTGGTTATCACCGAACAATCAAGTCACTTCCCTTCTTCATTCCAAACATTCATTTCTATCCAAATTCTCTAACATAGCATCCTTTAAAATAATAACTTCTAACACGATCATCATTCATCGAATTGGAGTACCTCTGAGTTATCATACATCGATCTTTGATGTACCTCAATACCATCGATGTTGTACATAACCTGGCGATCTTCCTTTTGCAACAAATTTCGGGTCGTACAACTTAATTCCTCAATTTACATTATCTCATGCTAACTCATCATCGAGCAATATCTATTCCAATCCTTAGTCATTCTCGTATCTTCAAACCAACGTTTTCCATGCACGCTATCTTCTGATCGTGCTATCTTCGATCTCGTCCATGGGTATTTCACCTTAACTCAAGTTTCAATCCATTCGACTAAATTCAAAATCGCATGCACGATCCACTACGTTTCCTCGACCAAGACCTCCATTCGTTTCATCGTTCCGACTCTCTATTCAACTTGTTTTGTACTTGCACTACACATTCACAATTCGTCCGAATAATATCTCGTTTGAGACTCTCAAAGTCGCAACCAACTAAGCGTTACTCGTTCTAAGACATTGTGCGATATTCATCGCTTGCCGACATACTCGTTCTATCCGTAAATTCTTTAGTCTCGCTCGAACAATTTCTATGACGTCCATACACTACTCAGGGTTCGAGCCACTCGACTAGTCGTCGACACTCACTCTTATTCTTTTTCGAAGCTATCACATACACCACTCGGGGTCAAGTCATTCTATAATTCCTCAAAAGGTCATTCGATTCCCAATCGACATGTTCAATTGTGTGTTCGCCCGTTCCTCAAGGTCTAAGAACCATTTTCTCGTGTTCGCTTGAGCGTTGGTCAAGTAACGCCTCTATCGACATACGTTCTAAGTCTCACTTATTCTCGTCCGAGCGATAGTCGATCTCGCTCGAAAACTCGTTCGCACCAGAAGGTCTAGGTGCGCGATACTCGGCACAACTTAGCCGAAAGGCTACGTGCATAACCATCCCGTTCGAACTATACTTCGGTCTCGTGTACTCATTCGCTATTGTCAGCGTAAGGTTATTTAAGTACGTACTGCGTTTGCTAACTTTTAGCATTTGTTCCTTCCAACTCAAGTTCGTCGCGGTTTAGCACAAAGGCCTTCGCCTATCGATCCCGTTCAACCGAGTACTCGTACGAGCTTTTGAAAATATTAGACTTATTGTATGGAACATCCCAAGGCACAACGAGAGAGAGAGCGTATACTTCTTTTGTTTCAAAACGAGCTTTCAAAACTGAGAGAATCGAAATGAAGTCCAAGGACATAAAGCCGTGCTCTGATACCAATCTGTCATGTCCCGCTCCCGTAGGAGTGATCGTCCTCGGTAAGGCGTGATGCCGCACGGGCCTAGGTTGCGCCCATGCAAGGTTAATCCAAGAAATGGCCGATTTGAGCTAGGCCACAGAGTCGCACAGAGTGTCTCCATTTGCAGCGGAAAGTAAATGAACATAAATTAAAGCGAATTCAAACTCTTTATTGATTTTCAAGAAGTTTACAAGCGGCGCTAGGCCGAGTTTACAAGTCTCTCAAGCTCTCTCTCTTTGAAACTTAAAAGGCGTACCAAGTGGCTTACAACATGGAATGATTCATGGCGAAGTTCCGATATATTATGTCCCGTATATGGTGCTTCAGCTCCTTGCAACGCTCCAAGGCTCCAGAGTTAGCTCCGCGCCTTAGCACGTTCGAGGAAAGCTCTGCACCCGCCGACGCCTGTTGTATCCTGTAAGCAAACTGTGGGGTTATCAGTACATTGTTATGCACTGGTGGGGAGGCTTGCTCGCCCACAATGCTATCATTACCTATAAAACCCCTAAATTTCTACTTATTTTGTTTTTTATATAAATTTGGTACTGATTTTTTTCTTTTGTATTGTACGTCGCGTAGTTGTATTGTACGTCACGCGCGAAATTTCGTTTTTCGAAATTACTCGACGAGTGCGAATATGTACGAGCGTACATATTTTTTGAAAAACATTTTTTCTATTTTTAGCATTTCAAAATAATATGTGTAATATTTATTTTTAGCTATCGTACCAAAATTTTCAAGTTTATAATTTTATTTATAAAAAGCCTTTGGTTTATAACAGTTACTAATAATAAATAATATTCTTAGTGCATACATATATTTCATAAATATTTTATTAGTTTATTTTTAAACAAAAATATAATTTTTGAAATTTATTAATATTAATATTTTATTATTCAAAAAGATATTTAAAAATATTTATTATTTTCGAAATTATTATTATTGGTATTTTTGGAAAATATATTTGGAAATTATTGTGGCCATTTTAAATCTTGATTTAATTTTATGGATTTAATTTAAATAGAATAAAGGTAAAATTTATAGATTTAAATTGGAATTGAATTTGGACTTAGATTGATTGTATTGATTTAAATTTAATAATTTAATTATCTAAATTGGGTTTAAATTAATTCTAATCCTTATCCAACTGGGAATTCCCACATCCTATAAATAGGCAGGTACTCCTCCATAAATCCTCACATCCATAAATTCTTCACAAAAATGTGCATCGTGTTCGTGTTCCCTCCCCGTTCTTATTCCAATTTATATACATATACATTGTATCTCTTGTATCGGACACACCCCCGACACAATTGAATTCAATCCCTAACCCAACTCCTTTCCTCCTCTGCCACCCATGATTGCCCGACGTCCCCACGGCAACCATCACCACCCCGGCGACAGTCGCTCCTCCCGTCAACCCAAAACTTTGCCGTCCCTCATCCTCAACACCGCAACAGAACCCTTTTTCCGTCCAACCCCATCTACACCAGAACTCGGCCGAACACGAACCGCCACTACCTACCATCCCGCCGCAGCTTCCACGGGCTCCTGTCTCGCCAACAAATCCCGACCCAGTAACCGGCCCTGGCCGACCAAATCAACCCAAAACAACCACACCACCACCGCGACAACCGCCGCGGCAGCCCAAACCACACTACCACCACTGCGACCATTACCGCCACCGTTCCAGCTCTCTGGCATCACCCAGAACCACATACACCGCACCCCCGACCACTACTAGCCATGTTCCGGCCATAACCACTACGAACACCGCCACTGTCACCAAAGCCCCGGCCAACCCGATCCGTCCAGTCAAACCACCACCATCACGAAATCGATCTCCACTGCCCCCATGAGCGGCCGTGAGCCCAAAAAAAACAAAACCTCAAAAAAAATTTAGACACACCACCACCGCCACGACTTACCTCCGCCGCGCCTTGCCGCGCCCGTCCGCCTGCGACCGCCCCCGTCGCCTCGATCCCCGCCCGCGCCTAGCCGTATCCACCGCCGCCGCCCGCGTCCTCACCACCGCCGCACGGTGCCGACCATCTCCTACGAAGCCATCGTCGTGCACCGCGCCAGTCGACCAGCCACCGGTGCCGCCTCGAGTGTGCGCAGCATCGCCGCTCCTCCGCTCCTCCGTACTTCCGCTCCTCTCCAGCTCCACCCGTCTCCCCTTCCACTCCCTCCACCATCGCACCATCTCCCGTTCCTCCTCGTCCTGCTGTTCCCCAAACCCTCTCCGCCTCTCTCTCTCTTCCGCTTCTTCTTTCCCTCTTTCATTTTTTTTCCTTCTTTAGCTTTCTCTTCCCATCAGCAAGAAGAGATAAGCAGTAGCAGCCTTTCGATTTATTATTATTTTTTTCTTTTCTGTTTTGTTTTTATTTAGTTATTTTTCCTTTTCTCCCCTTTTCTTTCTTGAGTTGTGTGTCTTCTAACCACTAGGAAATAGAGACAACAACAATGTTGTGATTTTCTTAGTTTTTCTTTTGTTTTGTTTTTTGTATTTTAGTTGTGTTTCTTTGAGATTATTTTTACCTATTTTAATTATAGTTTTGATCTAAATGAGTTATAAGATATTTTTTCAATATTTATTTAAAATACTTTGTTTATAAAGTGTAGATATTACCTATAAGCATATTTATACAAACTTTGGCTTTTAGCCTAAATCGATTTATTTCTCTATTTTTCAAATATTTATCAACCCTATCTTACTAGTAATAGTTTTTAAAATATTATAAATAATTATCTAAAGTATTTTTTTCAAATTATAAAATATAGATTTCTACCTAAAAAAATTGTATTTTGACAAACTTAGAGTTTTTTTTTGCCGAAAATAATTTTCTTGACTCTAAATAATTTTCTTAGTATTTTTCCTATAAATATTTTGACTCATGAAAACTAGTTTTTAGGAATTATAAATATTTTCTAAAGTTCGTATATATAATATTTATCCATTATTTCTTTGATTTTCTCATGTCTGTAACCAATCCTATTATTCCTATCTTCTTCCAAATCTCAAACTTATTTATATCGTCCCTAACTAATTGGACCGTCCTAGACTCGATGGAACCATCCGTGCCGCCAACAGAGGTCCTCTTGTGTAGTTGTTACACCGAAGTCGCAGTTCATGCCACCTTGATCATCGCAGCACCCCAGGCGTCCTACCAGGCAAGACACCTTGCCATTTGCTGTTTATTTATTTTAGCTCATATTTCATGCATTATTCATTATTTTCTTTATGTAAATAAACTGTGATACATGGCATAACCTGTTAGAACTTACTGTTCGTTTATATTTCCTGCTATGTATTAGTTTTCTTACACATTAAACCTAGATTTAAGGGACCACCTTTGTGTGTTGCATTTATTGGCCTTGACACGTTGTACCACGAAGTTGTGTGTCGCATGTAGAACACGGACATGCATGACTGGCTAGCCACCGGTGCGTATAAGCCGTGCGATAGGAATAACCGCTAATAGAGGTTGCATGGTTAGTTTGACTTAGCGGTTAATAGTGGTTTTGTGTTGTGGATACAATACAGTAGGTATTGGGCGGGGAGGACAATTCCTTAGCGGATGGGCTTCGATGCACTTTCCCTTGTGATCCGAAAGCTCTACTGGAGATACGGCGTTGATGACCCATGATTACTGACGGCCACTGACGTTCTGCGGAACGTCATGCTCTTATTGATGGGGCCTCTAGTGCCCCAAGGGGGGGCTACGTCGATCCTATTTAGCCAGGGCCCATGCGTAGGAAGGATTGTTCTTAACTACATTTCATTTAGAACGGTTAGGCACCTTTATCCGTCAGGTATGAGTACTTTTGGTTTGGGTACTTGTATCTGACTGTGGCTTGGAACAATAACTTGTCGCGGATTAGTTCGTCACATCTTGTCCTTGTTTGGTTGTAGGTGTGGCTTACTACTTCGATGAGAATGTATTGAACCTTGTTGGGGTCCGAATACCATATTGGATTCATAGTATGGAAAGATACGTCACCGTGAATTAATTTACCATCTCCTGTCCTTGTTTGGTTGGGGGAATGGTAAGCTAGTTCAATAGGTGTGTTTGTACCATGTTATAATTCAATTGACTTATTTATTTGAGCAATATTTATTCAGTTTATATGGCATGATATTATGTGTCTTGTTTCGTCCCTCTGAGGACCTGGTTATCTCACCAGGTGTGTGCTCTTGTCTTTCGCAGGTGTTCTAGCTCTATTCGTGATCATCGCTATTCCTTCGAGGATTATTGCCCTTTGATCGTCTTCGCTTCGCTCGCCAAAATTATTCTTTTGTATATCATGTATTTCTTTTCATAGTTGGTAGTGGATTTCTATCCGCCCAACTACATGTACTAAATGACAATTTCATAGTTGATTATATGATATCTTCTATTCTTTTATTTTGTATGGATGAGATTAGTTATGGTTCTACTGCATTTTACAGCTTATGTATTCATACGAGGTTTCTATATACTGGAGTGTACTTCGTATGTATACAGATGGCATGTCTACGTTCCTAGTCCTACGTATTTTGGGACTGGGGCGTTACATGTTTTTGTGGTAGCCCATGCAGGTCAAGATAAATTGTTTGGTTACTTTACCGTACCAAGCAAGCCTGCGTATAGGATTAGAGTCTAGGATTTCATCCACATACTTGACCTCTTTCCTCGATTCCGTATTCGAACTATCGTTCGACTTATCGACTGCATCTTACTTGATTCCTTTTATCATAATTCTTATCTTCCCTTCGTGCTTGCTAGAGATTGACCCTACTAGTTAGATGTCCCAAACACCCTTAGTTTAATTCTTTTAAGTTGGGTAGAATGCCTTATGACCTAGCAAACCCTTTGTCCTTGTGACCTATATTAGTAAGTTTACTTAGATTCTGGAATCTAGAAGACCCTAACCATCTTGACACGCAAAGACTTGGACGAGAAGACTATAGGATGACTGTATGAAGACCATCACATGACATGACTTATATCCTTTAGAAGTTCGAACTAATTCTACTTTATTTCAATCTTAATCTCACGTACCTATATTTTTACTATCTAGACTAATGATGCTAATGTAGCCTAGTTTTTGCAAGCTCAATTCTTTATCAAGCTTGTTCATGACATAAGTTATTGGAGGCCTCCACTAACGTATTGTCTACTCAGAACCGGTGCATAATGGTCTGATCAACCTAGTGCACTTTGGTTCGCTTTTATCTATCGTTCTACGTGGATGGGACATAGCTAAACTTGTCCTCTAGAGTCTCATCCACGACTGCCTTGAAAATTCTTTTGAAATTATTTGGTCGCCTTTGAACCACGTATTCGTATTCGATATCATCGTCTTTGAACTCCTTATTGCTTTCGCCTTCACCTATTTTAGAAGGACGAAGGCGTTGTACTAGAACTCCTCTAGCTGCCCTATCACTTATGACCATTACCACTCAAAGTTGCTATACCTTCATCCTAAACTGCTCGTTCTTTTCCTTGGCCCTATATTTACTATCACGACCTCCTAATTGGGAGTGAATCTAATTCGTTCTCTTAATCGTGCCCTCAACCTACTCTCAAGAAACCACATCCTTAAGGTCTCTAAATTATTTATTTTCTTGAACCCATACAATTCTTTATTGCGCGTTATCTTAACCATTTTCCTTCTTACGTTAATCCATGATTATCCTCGTCATTATTGAAATCGTGATTTCCTATGGCATGTTTTGTTGAACGTTGTGAATGATTGTTCCTCACTAATACCCCCTTGTGCCTTCTCACCCCCTACTACTTCTTAATTTCGAGGACGAAATTCTTTTAAGTTGGGTAGGATGTAAAACCCTTAAATTTCTACTTATTTTGTGTTTTATATAAATTTGGTACTGATTTTTTATATTTTGTATTGTACGTCGCGTAGTTGTATTGTATGTCACGCACGAAATTTTATTTTTTGAAATTACTCGACGAGTGCGAATATGTGCGAGCGTACATATTTTTTGAAAAATATTTTTTCTATTTTTATCATTTCAAAATAATATATGTAATAATTATTTTTAGCTATCGTACCAAAATTTTCAAGTTTATAATTTTATTTATAAAAAGCCTTTGGTTTATAACAGTTATTAATAATAAATAATATTCTTAGTGCATACATATATTTCATAAATATTTTATTAGTTTATTTTTAAATAAAAATATAATTTTTGAAATTTATTAATATTAATATTTTATTATTCAAAAAGATATTTAAAAATATTTATTATTTTCAAAATTATTATTATTGGCATTTTGGAAAATATATTTGGAAATTATTGTGGCCATTTTAAATCTCGATTTAATTTTATGGATTTAATTTAAATAGTATAAAGGTAAAATTTATTGATTTAAATTGGAATTAAATTTGGACTTAGATTGATTGTATTGATTTAAATTTAATAATTTAATTATCTAAATTGGGTTTAAATTAATTCTAATCCTTATCCAACTGGGAATTCCCACATCCTATAAATAGGCAAGTACTCCTCCATAAATCCTCACATCCATAAATTCTTCACAAAAATGTGCATGGTGTTCGTGTTCCCTCCCCGTTCTTATTCCAATATATATACATATATATTGTATCCCTTGTGTCGGACACACCCCCGACACAATTGAATTCAATCCCTAACCCAACTCCTTTCCTCCTCTGCCACCCATGATTGCCCGACGTCCCCACGGCAACCATCACCACCCCGGCGATAGTCGCTCCTCCCGTCAACCCAAAACTTTGCCGTCCCTCATCCTCAATACCGCAACAGAACCCTTTTTTCGTCCAACCCCATCTACACCAGAACCCGGCCGAACCCGAACCGCCACTACCTACCATCCCGTCGCAGCCTCCACGGGCTCCTACCTTGCCAACAAATCCCGACCCAGTAACCGGCCCTGGCCGACCAAATCAACCCAAAACGACCACACCACCGCCGCAGCAACCGCCGCGGCAGCCCAAACCATACTACCACCTCTGCGACCATCACCGCCACCGTCCCAGCTCTCTGTTATCACCCCGAACCACATACACAGCACCCCCGACCACTACTAGCCAAGCTTTCGGCCACAACCACCACGAACACCGCCACTGTCACCAAAGCCTCGGCCAACCCGACCCGTCCAGTCAAACCACCACCATCACGAAATCGATCTCCACCGCCCCCATGAGCGGCCGCCAGCCCAAAAAAAACAAAACCCCCAAAAAAATTTAGATAGACCACTACCGCCAGGACTTACCTCCGCCGCGCCTTGCCGCGCCCGTCCGCCTGCGACCGCCCCCGTCGCCTCGATCCCCGCCCGCGCTTAGCCGTAGCCACCGTCGGCCAGGTCTTCCACATGCGCCACGCTCGCAGATGAGCTGCCGCCCGCATCCTCACCACCGCCGTACGGTGCCGACCCTGTCCGACGAAGCCCTCGGCGTGCGCTGCGCCAGTCGACCAGCCACCGGTGCCGCCTCGAGCGTGCGCAGCGTCGCCTCTCCTCCACACTTTCGCTCCTCTCCAGCTCCACCCGTCTCCCCTTCCTCTCCCTCCACCGTCGCGCCACCGCGCCATCTCCCGTTCCTTCTCGTCCCGCTGTTCCCCAAACCCTCTCCGCCTCTCTCTCTCTTTCGCTTCTTTCCCTCTTTTTTTTTTCCTTCTTTAGCTTTCTCTTCCCATCAGCAAGAAGAGATAAGCAGTAGCAGCCTTTCGATTTATTATTTTTTTCTTTTTTTTCTTTTCTGTTTTGTTTTTATTTAGTTACTTTTCCTTTTCTCCCCTTTCCTTTCTTGAGTTGTGTCTTCTAACCACTAGGAAATAGAGACAACATCTAGGTTGTGATTTTTTTAGTTTTTCTTTTGTTTTGTTTTTTGTATTTTAGTTGTGTTTCTCTGAGATTATTTTTACCTATTTTAATTATAGTTTTGATCTAAATGAGTTATAAGATATTTTTCCAATATTTATTTAAAATACTTTGTTTATAAAGTGCAGAAATTACCAATAAGCATATTTATACAAACTTTAGCTTTTAGCCTAAATCGATTTATTTCCCTATTTTTCAAATATTTATCAACCCTATCATACTAGTAATAGTTTTCAAAATATTATAAATAATTATCTAAAGTATTTTTTTAAATTATAAAATGTAGATTTCTACCTAAAAAAATTGTATTTTGACAAACTTAGAGTTTTTTTTGCCGAAAACGATTTTCTTGACTTTAAAGAAATTTCTTAGTATTTTTTCTATAAATATTTTGACTCATAAAAACTAGTTTTTAGGAATTATAAATATTTTCTAAAGTTCGTATATATAATATTTATCCATTATTTCTTTGATTTTCTCATGTCTGTAACCAATCATATTATTCCTATCTTCTTCCAAATCTCGAACTTATTTATATCGTCCCTAACTAATTGGACCGTCCTGGACTCGATAGAACCATCCGTGCCGCCAACAGAGGTCCCCTTGTATAGTTGTTACACCGAAGTCGCAGTTCATGCCACCTTGATCAGCACAGCACACCAGGCATCCTACCAGGCAAGACACCTTGCCATTTGCTGTTTATTTATTTTAGCTCATATTTCATGCATTATTCATTATTTTCTTTATGCAAATAAACTGTGATACATGGCATAACCTGTTAGAACTTACTGTTCGTTTATATTTCCTGCTATGTATTAGTTTTCTTACACATTAAACCTAGATTTAAGGGACCACCTTTGTGCGTTGTAATCGTTGGCCTTGACACGTTGTACCACGAAGTTGTGTGTCACATGTAGAACACGGACATGCGTGACTGGCTGGCCATCTGTGCGTATAAGCCGTGCGATAGGAATAACCGCTAATAGAGGTTGCATGCTTAGTTTGACTTAGCGGTTAATAGTGGTTTTGTGTTATGGATACAACATAGTAGGCATTGGGCGGGGAGGACAATTCTTTAGCGTATGGGCTTCGATGCACTTTCCCTTGTGACCCGGAAGCTCCGCTGGAGATACGGGGTTGATGACCCATGATTATTGACGGCCACTGACATTCTGCGGAACATCATGCTCTTATTGATGGGGCCTATAGTGCCCCAAGGGGGGACTACCCCGATCCTATTTAGCTAGGGCCCATGCGTAGGAAGGATTGTTCTTAACTACATTTCACTTAGAACGGTTAGGCACCTTTATCCGTTAGGTACGAGTACTTTTGGTTTGGGTACTTGTATCTGACCGTGGCTTGAAACAATAACTTATCGCGGATTAGTTCGTCACATCTTGTCCTTGTTTAGTTATAGTTGTGGCTTACTACTTCGATGAGAAGGTATTGAACCTTGTTGGGGTCCGGATACCATATTGGATTCATAGCATGAAAAGATATGTCACCATGAATTAGTTTACCATCTCCTGTCCTTGTTTGGTTGGGAGGATGGTAAGCTAGTTCAATAGGTGTGTATTGGACCATGTTATAATTCAATTGACTTATTTATTTGTATGTGTCTTGTTACATCCCTCTGAGGACCTGGTTATCTCGTCAGGTGTGTGCTTTTGTCTTTCGCAGGTGTTTTAGCTCTAGCCGTGATCATCGCTATTCCTTCGAGGATTATTGCCCTTTGATCATCTTCGCTTCGCTCGCCAAAATCATTCTTTTGTATATCATATATTTTTTTTATAGTTGGTAGTGGATTTGTCTCCGCCCAACTACATGTACTGTAACGCCCCAGTCCCAAAATACGTAGGACCAAGTACGTGGACATGCCAGCTGTATACATATGAAGTACAGGTACTAGTATGTATACATAAGCTATAAAATGCAGTAATCCAAGACAAACTAAATCTCATCCACAATGAAAAGAATAATAATATAAAAATCAACTTGAATATTTATGATACAATCGTTGGGCGGAGACAAAGTCCACTACCAACTATCTCAATGAAAAGAAATGTACAAGAAATTGATCGATAAAATAGCAAGACGAACCAAGCGCAATCGTCTTCGAAGGAATGGAGAAGACCACTGCCTTGGCTAGGATACTTGCGGAAGACATGAACACACACCTGGAGAAAAATCAGGTCCTCAGACGGACGTAGCAAGATACATGAAGAACAAGCTAATATGAACTGTCAGAATAAAATAATATATAAAGGACTATTCTAGACACAAATATGCAAAGGAGATTCTAACCGCCTAATGTGCAATTTAGAGGACAACTTTCATGCGCATGGGTGGAATTTTAGGCTATGTGTACGTAACTGGCATCCAATCATCTGTATCCGACCGTAACGTCTAAAACGTCAGAGGGTATCTGCAAATATATCGCCACAGTTCCATCCGGAGACTGTGGTTTACCTGTTTGGATTCCCATACGTACTAGCGACTGTCCTCCCCCAATATTTCCCACACTGTTCAAGTCATGTCCATGGCTCGTCCAGTTTTGTAACTGCTTGAGTCTCTAAAACCCTAGTCATAGCAGTTATGATTATCTATTCGTCATACGACTTTAGAGATAGCTAGTCAATAAGTCGTGCCCCTAGCAATATGTCTCCAACCGTGTAGTGTGTGTGTCATGGCCAAGGAAGATATAAGGATATCTCCAAGAAGGAGGTGGTCCGCTAACACTAAGTTAACATGCATATAGTAAAGTAAAACGACTAATAGAGTCGCTTGCACCCAAGTATGGCTTGGACGTGCAGTTTATAACAAAGGAAACTAACAATAAGAAACAAAATAAATAATACAAAAAATAAATAATTTGACAGTAAATTAGCAAGGTATACTTGATTGTTGCGATGCCTGGGGAGCTGCCTGGTGTGGTATAATAAAGGTGGCACAAGATCGCCTTCGGTGCAACAACTATATAAGGGAGCCTCTGTTGACGAGACGGAGTTTTCCATCGGGTCCAGAACGGTCAACTTAGTTAGGTTTGACATAATGAAGTGCAGAATTAGAGATGAACTAGAAATGTTGGGATTAGTCATGGAATGGAAGAAAATCGAAGAAGTTGATTAAATAATATATACACGATTTTTAGAAAATCATTTATAATACTAAAATATTGTTAGTCAAAATATGCTCTTAAATAAATGCTCGAAAAGTCAAAAAGTCATTTTAGGCAAAAACTCTAAGGTTGTCAACATAGGTTTTTAGATAAGAACTATATTTTGTTAGTAAAATACTTTGGATAGTTATTTTAAAAATACATTTTTATTAGTATGCTATATGTCTAGAAAATAAATTAAAGAATAATAAAAATCATTTTTGGACTAGATTTTAAGTTCGTGCAAATGTTTGTAAAAACTAACTTTTCATTTGTCAAAATATTTAATGCATTCAAAAAATTACTTTAGGGTTATTGGAATTTGTCAAAACAGAATAATATAATAAAAATAAATGAATAAATAATTGGTAGCAAAATAATAATAATAATAATAATAATAATAATAATAATAATAACAGTAAGAAAATTATGGTATAAATATACATGTATATACACCAATATATTTATATATATACATATTTTAATTATACACTGATATTAGGTAAATACAAATAATAATAATAATAACGATAATAATAATGGTAACATATACTAAAGAGAAACAAATAATACAAAAAAAAATCAAAACAGCTACAGCTGTCTCTTGTCTGCGAGAGAGACAGCCTTCCAATAAATAAAAAAACAAAAAAAAGAAAGTAAGGAAGGAAGAGAGTAAAAACGTGAGGAAGAGAGGAGAGCGATGGGTGAAGGGGAAGAAGAGGAAAGAGGGGCGAGAGGTACGGCGGAGGAGGAGGCTCAGGCAGAGCTTCTCGGCGGAGGGGAAGCGGCCGAGCAGGGGGCTATCGCGGAGATGCGCGGCGAGGCTGGCGTAGAGGAGAATGGCGCGCATACGGAGTTGCTGGGCTGTGCTGATGACGGTGCTCATCGCGCGCGTCAGGCGGCGGAGGACACGGCGGCTGTGCTTGCTCGAACGGCGGGAAAGCGCCGAACGAGGCGGAGTAGAGTGGAGAACGGGAAAGAGAGACTCAGGTCCGGCGGAGGGACACGCGGCAAGTGCGGCGCCAGCGGATCCGAGGTGCGGTAGAGCGAACGGAAGGGAAGGGAGGCTCCGGCTTGGCGCGCGGCGGGGCTTGCGCCGGCAGCGGCGGATGGCGGAGGCGGAGAAAGGGGGTCGCTGCGGGGCGGAGCTAGGGCGGAGGGCTTCACGGTGAGGAGATCGATGGCTGTTTGGTCAGGGTGTAAGGGAAGGGGCTCCGCCGACGGAGAGGCGGCGGGAAGTACGACGGATGCCGGGTCGACAGCCGCTGGTGGCCGTGCGGTGCGACGGAGACATGGCTTCTCCGGAGCTCGTGCGGCCATGGCGCATGGCAAGGCGGAGGCACGGCGAGGCCGGGTAAGTGGTAGGCAATTTTGGCTTCTAATTTAATTCTGGTTTGGGGATGATGATGTTGATGATGGGACTGGCCGAGGTGGCGGGGCTGCCATTGGTGGTTGTTGTGTGGGTCGGTGGGTTTGTGGACAGGAGGATGAGGATGTCGGCTGCATGGTGGCAAAGGCTTGGTGGTGGTGAGGAGGTCTGGCATGGTGTCGATTGTATCAGGGATGATGGTGGTGTCGGATGAAGTCGGAGGACGGTGATGGAGGTTGGAGTCGGGGTCGGCAGTAAGGTGGTGGTGTCTGCGGTATGCTGCGGTATCGGTCGAGGAGGAAGTAAGGGTTGGGAAGTCGTTGGCAGGGGTGTGCTGCGGCAATGGCGGTGTGGCGGTCGACAAAGCAGGGTTAGGGTTAGGATTTTGATGTATCGTGTCAGGGTTGGAGGACGACGTGTCCGTGTGTGGACACGAAGATGGTGGCAATGTAATTGTAAATATGGAATAAGACGGGGAGGGATTACATGGACACGATGCACTCACGTGGGTGGGGAAATTTGGTGGATGTGAGAAATTTATGGAGGAGTACCTGCCTATTTATAGGATGTGGGAATTCCCAGTTGGATAAAGATTAGGATTTATTTAAAACCCAAATAGATAAATACCATATTAATTTAAATAGTTTTAAAGCAATTTCAATCAAATTCCGAATCAATTTAAATCTAGGTAAATCTTTATATTAAAATAGAATCCATAAAATACATCCATATTTTTAAATCATAATAATTTATCTAGATATCAATCAAACAAAATTTAAAAATATATTTTTATGAACACTAATATTTTTAATAATAATTAATTTCGAAAATAAACATAAAATATTTAAATATTTAAAATACCTTATTGCTAAATAATTTATTATAAATAATAAAAATAAAATTTGAAAACATACATGAAATAAATTTTCATGTGCTTTACACGAGTAGCATATTCTAGTTTTCTAATTTACCACTATTAAAATAAGATATTATTTTATAAATAATTAAAAATAATAATTTTGCCAATCTCGATAGATACTTTTCACAACTTTTTAATAAAAATATTTATTATACCGATTGATAAAATTAAAATCATTTTTCTAAAAATATGAACCTCGCCCATATTCGCACTCGACGAGTAAATACGAAAATGTAAATTCCCGTGCGATGTACAATACGACTTTGCGACGTATAAATAAAAAAATCAGTACTAAAATATAGTAGAAATTTAGGGGTTTTACATCCTACCCAACTTACAAGAATTTTGTCCTCGAAATTAAGAATAAATAGGGGTTGAAAAGGTACAAGGTTATATCGATGAGGAATAATCACGACGATCAAAACATACATTAGAAAATCGTGATTTCGATAATTGCGGAAATAAATCACGAATTTAATTTAGGGAGTAATTGATGGTCGCGTGTTAACGCAAGAAGAGACAAGTTTAATTGTCAATAAGGGGTGGTAAATTGATCAAGGACAGGTGGTTTCCTAGGGAGAAAATACTCGTCTAGGTTTTAGGGGTGTTAAGGAAATAATTCTCGTCATTTCTAAATTTCAAATGATTAGAGATCATGATCAAGAGTCGAAGGTTAGGGCGAATAACTCGAGGCGAGGTTGTAAACACATGGCTTGGTTGATGGTTAACTATAACTATCATGGTCATAGGGGAACACTTGGTTTCTATCTATCAAGTACGAGTGTTCTGTCCTTCCAAATTAAGTGAAAGACAAAAACGAATAAGAGTTCGACGGAGATGTTTATTGAATACGAACACGTGGTTCAAACGCGACTGAATAATTTCAAAAGAGTTACCAAGGTTGTCACGGATGGGACTCTAGAGGGCAAGTTTAACTATGTCCCCATCCACGTAGAACGATAAATAAAAGCGAACCAAAGTGCACTCGGTTGATCAGACCATCATGCACTGGTTCTGACTAGACAATATGTTAGTGAGCACGCGTTCAATAGCATGTGTCTTGAACAAGTTTGATAATGGTTAAACTTGCAAAACTAGGCTATAGTAGCAACATTTAGTCAAGATGGTAAAATATAGACATGTAAGATTATTATTTGAAAGAGACTAGAATTAGTTTGAACTACTTAAGAATCTAAGTCTTGTTTGGTGCCTATACAGTCGACCTATTGTCTCCTTGTCTAAGGCTTTGGTCGACCAATAAGGTATGGTCTTTAAAAATTTATAGCCTAGGCAATCCACTTAGTATCTACTATAGTGAGTCATAAGGACGAAGTCTTATGCTAGGTCAAGAGGCATTCTACCCAACTTACAAGAGTTAAACTGGTAGGGTGATGGAACAATGGGTCATGTCCACCTAGTATGGGTTACCCTATTAATCTCTATCAAGCACAAAAGAATGGCACGAATCACGATAGAAGGGATCAAGCAAGATGCAACTCGAGGAGAAGGCGGTCAAGTATGTGGATGAGATCCTAGACTCTAATCCTATAGTCAGGCTTGCTTGGTACAGTAAAGTAACCAAGCAATTTATCTAGACCTGTATGGGCTACCACAAAAACATGTAACGCCCCAGTCCCAAAATACGTAGGACCAAGTACGTAGACATGCCAGCTGTATACATACGAAGTACAGGGCCTAGTATGTATACATAAGCTGTAAAATGCAGTAATCCAAGACAAACTAAATCTCATCCACAATAAAAAAATAATAATATAAAAATCAACTTGAATATTTATGATACAATCGTTGGGCCGAGACAAAGTCCACTACCAACTATCTCAATGAAAAGAAATATACAAGAAATCGATCGATAAAATAGCAAGACGAACCAAGCGCAATCGTCTTCGAAGGAATGGAGAAGACCACTGCCTTGGCTAGGATACCTGCGGAAGACATGAACACACACCTAGGGAAAACTAGGTCCTCAGACGGACGTAGCAAGATACATGAAGAACAAGCTAATATGAACTGTCAGAATAAAATAATATATAAAGGACTATTCTAGACACAAATATGTAAAGGAGATTCTAACCGCCTAATGTGTAATTTAGAGGACAACTTTCATGCGCATGGGTGGGATTTTAGGCTATGTGTAGTAACTGGCATCCAGTCATTTGTATCCGGCCGTAAGGTCCAAAACGTTAGAGGGTATCTGCAAATATATCGCCACAGTACCATCCGAAGACTGTGCTTTACCTGTTTTGATTCCCATATGCACTAGCGACTGTCCTACCCCAATATTTCCTACACTGTTCAAGTCATGTCCATGGCTCGTCCAGTTTTGTAACTGCTTGAGTCTCTAAAACCCTAGTCATAGCAGTTACGATTATCTATTCGTCACACGACTTTAGAGATAGCTAGTCAATAAGTCGTGCCCCTAGCAACATATCTCCAATCGTGTAGTGTGTGTGTCATGGCCAAGGAAGATATAAGGATATCCCCAACAAGGAGGTGGTCCTCTAACACTAAGTTAACATGCATATAGTAAAGTAAAACGACTAATAGAGTCGCTTGCACCCAAGTATGGCATGGACGCGCAGTTTATAACAAAGGAAACTAACAATAAGAAACAAAATAAATAATACAAAAAATAAATAATTTGACAGTAAATTAGCAAGGTATACTTGCCTGTTGCGATGCCTGGGGAGCTGCCAAGTGTGGTACAATAAAGGTGGCACAAGATCGCCTTCGGTGCAACAACTATGTAAGGGAGCCTCTGTTGACGAGACAGAGTATTCCATCGGGTCCAGAACGGTCAACTTAGTTAGGTTTGACATAATGAAGTACAGAATTAGAGATGAATTGGAAATATCGGGATTAGTCATGGGATGGAAGAAAATCGAAGAAGTTGATTAAATAATATATACACGATTTTTAGGAAATCATTTATAATACTAAAATATTGTTAGTCAAAATATGCTCTTAAATAAATGCTCGAAAAGTCAAAAAGTCATTTTAGGCAAAAACTCTAAGGTTGTCAACATAGGTTTTTAGATAAGAACTATATTTTGTTAGTAAAATACTTTGGATAGTTATTTTAAAAATACATTTTTATTAGTACGCTATATGTCTAGAAAATAAATTAAAGAATAATAAAAATCATTTTTGGACTAGATTTTAAGTTCGTGCAAATGTTTGTAAAAACTAACTTTTCATTTGTCAAAATATTTAATGCATTCAAAAAAAATACTTTAGGGTTACTGGATTTTGTCAAAACAAAATAATATAATAAAAATAAATAAATAAATAATTGTTAGTAAAATAATAATAATAATAATAATAATAATAATAATAATAATAACAGTAAAAAAATTATGGTATAAATATACATGTATATACACCAATATATTTATATATACATATTTTAATTATACACTGATATTAGGTAAATAATAATAATAATAATAATAATAATAATAATAATAATAATAATAATAATAATAATAATAATAATAATAATGGCAATAGATACTAAAGAGAAACAAATAATACAAAAAAAATAAAAACAAAACCAAAAAAATTAAAACAGCTACAACTGTCTCTTCCCTGTGAGAGAGACAGCCTTCCAATAAATAAAGAAAACAAAAAAACAAAGAAAGAAAGTAAGGAAGGAAGAGAGTGAAAACGAGAGGAAGAGAGGAGAGCGACGGGTGAAGGGGGAAGAAGAGGAAAGAGAGGCGAGAGGAGCGGCGGAGGAGGAGGCTCAGGCGGGACTTCTCGGCGGAGGGGAAGCGGCCGAGCAGGGGGCTGTCGCAGAGAGGCGCGGCATGGCTGGCACGGAGGAGAATGGCGCGCAGGCGGAGTTGCTGGGCTGTGCTGATGGCGGTGCTCACTGCGCGCGTCAGGTAGCGGAGGACACGGCGGCTGTGCTTGCTCGAACGACGGAGAAGCGCCGAACGAGGCGGAGTAGAGCGGAGAACGGGGAAGAGAGACTCAGGTCCGACGGAGGGACACGCGACAAGGGCGACGCCAGCGGATCCGAGGCACGGTGGAGCGGACGGAAGGGAAAGGGGGCTCCGGCTTGGCGTACGGCGGGGCTTGCGCCGGCAGCGGCGGATGGCGGAGGCGGAGAAAGGGGGTCGCTGCGGGGCAGAGCTAGGGCGGACGGCTTCACGGCGAAGAGATCGATGGCTGTGTGGTCAGGACGGAAGGGAAGGGGTTCCGCCGACGGTGAGGCGACGGGAAACACGACGGATGTCGGGTCGACAGCCGCTGGTGGCCGTGCGGTGCGGCGGAGACATAGCTGCTCTGGATCTCGTGCGGCCATGGCGCATGGCGAGGCGGAGGCGCGACGAGGCCGGGTAAGTGGTAGGCGATTTTGGTTTCTGATTTAATTTTGGTTTGGGGATGATAATGTTGATGATGGGACTGGCCGAGGTGGCGGGGCTGCCATTGGTGGTGGTTGTGTGGGTCGGTGGGTTTGTGGACAGGAGGAGGAGGATGTCGGCTGCATGGTGGCAAAGGCTTGGCGGTGTGAGGAGGTCTGGCATGGTGTCGATTGTATCAGGGATGATGGTGGTGTCGGATGAAGTCGGAGGACGGTGATGGAGGTTGGAGTCGGGGTCGGCAGTGAGGTGGTGGTGTCAGCGGTTTGCTGCGGTATCGGTCGAGGAGGAAGGAAGGGTTGGGGAGTCGTTGGCAGGGGTGTGCTGCGGCAATGGCGGTGTGGCGGTCGACAAAGCAGGGTTAGGGTTAGGATTTTGATGTATCGTGTCAGGGTTGGAGGACGACGTATCCGTGTATGGACACGAAGATGGTGGCAATATAATTGTAAATATGGAATAAGACGGGGAGGGATTACATGGACACGATGCACTCATGTGGGTGGAAAAATTTGGTAGATGTGAGAAATTTATGGAGGAGTACCTGCCTATTTATAGGATGTGGGAATTCCCAGTTGGATAAAGATTAGGATTTATTTAAAACCCAAATAGATAAATACCATATTAATTTAAATAGTTTTAAAGCAATTTCAATCAAATTCCGAATCAATTTAAATCTAGGTAAATCTTTATATTAAAATAGAATCCATAAAATACATCCATATTTTTAAATCATAATAATTTATCTAGATATCAATCAAACAAAATTTAAAAATATATTTTTATGAACACTAATATTTTTAATAATAACTAATTTCGAAAATAAACATAAATATTTAAATATTTAAAATACCTTATTGCTAAATAATTTATTATAAATAATAAAAATAAAATTTGAAAACATACATGAAATAATTTTTCATGTGCTTTACACGAGTAGCATATTCTAGTTTTCTAATTTACCACTATTAAAATAAGATATTATTTTATAAATAATTAAAAAAATAATTTTGCCAATCTCGTTAGATACTTTTCACAACTTTTTAATAAAAATATTTATTATACCGATTGATAAAATTAAAACCATTTTTCTAAAACTATGAACCTCGTCCATATTCGTACTCGACGAGTAAATACGAAAACGTAAATTCCCGTGCGACGTACAATACGACTTTGCGACGTATAAATAAATAAAAAATTAGTACTAAAATATAGTAAAATTTAGGGGTTTTACAAGTACCAAATGACAATTTTATAGTTGATTATATGATATCTTCTATTCTTTTATTTTGTGTGGATGAGATTAGTTATGGTTCTACTGTATTTTACAGCTTATGTATTCATACTTGGCTTTCATATACTGGAGTGTACTTCGTATGTATACTGCTGGCATGTCTACGTTCCTAGTCCTACGTATTTTGGGACTGGGGCGTTACATTACCAAACACGTTCTATTTACTTTTGTGCTCCGTCAATCATTCATTGTCTTTCTAACCTTGCCTTAGGATCAGTTTTATGGCATATTTCATAACCTATCCCGTGTTGCCAAATTCAAGTGTTTGTATGGAAATACATGCACGACTTACCCATACTTACCGTCCGACCTTCCCTGTCCAAAGTAAACCAAGTTAGTCAACAATTCATATAAACTTTCAATGTCAAGTGCGTGTCCTTGCCTCAGGTCCTGGCACGTCGTAGGCGTGTTTTCTAACTCATTTGCACGAAGTACTCTAGATCATTTGGTGTGTTATAATCAAGCCTTTTCAGAAGGTGCTTCTTTTCGTTAACTTAGACAACTTTGTTTCAATGTAAGAACTTGCACGTGGATTGCCACCAGCAAAGCCCACTTAATCTATATGCACCGGTCGCTGGCATCACAAGCCAATTTGGACTTATTCCCCTTTGTTAATTTCTCACCTATCATAGCGTGCGGCTGGTACACCTTGATAGTCTCTTGAAATACCCTGCACTTATGTCTCCTGGGTGGCCAAGCCCGCACCCAAGTAGCCCGTAAGCCCCTTTGATTCCACCTAGGCCGGCCACGATCCTCCCTTTGATCATGCTGCGGAATCCCTTATTTCTCCTACCTCCTGTATACGAGGGGATTGTCCACGACCATTTCGTATTGACTTGTCATTTTAACTTAACGGCTGTCTCTGAGCCATAGGCTAACCCTTAGCCATAATACGTTATCGACCAGGTTGGCGGCGGCGTCTGTGCGGCACGGGTAGCGAGCCCCGTTGCACGGCCCCATCATACCTGTCGCTAACCATTCATTTCTTTCTTTTCTTTTATTCATTCTTTCTTTTCTTTCTTTCTCTTGTTCGTTCATTCATTGATTCATTCACATATTCATTCATTCTCATATTCATTCATTCATTCGTTGATTCATTCATTCACTTATTTGATCATTCATTCATTCATATATTATGCAACTCCCCGTGCGGGAGTCGCCTTGACGACCCATCGGTCCCGAAGTCTTCCAATGTTGCTATACTCTACTCGAAACGACTATGTCGATAGTCTTCCGTTTTATTGTTGTAAACCATTTATTGTTTCATTATTGAACGCATAGGGGACTTGAATGTAAGCTTGTGCCTTAGCACGAGCGTGGAGCGCGGTACGAGAGTTCTTATATTTTTCGAGTTCTTTTCCATGTTCTAAACAAGCATACAAGATGGGATTATTCCCTTAGCTAGGTGCATTGAGTTATTTATTAGCATGTGCGGTGTTATCGCCTAGCGATTCTAGCAATAGTGTCCGTATTGTTATGTGTCTAGGCTAAGCAAAGACGGGTTCATTGGAGCCACCCACCTTAGCGATGTTCGCATCGGCCGAGCGATACTCCGAGTGCACCTTTGAAAGTCTAAGTCTGGATTCCTCTTCGATGGGCCAATGTAAGTCTTGTATCGATTCTTCATAAGGTCGATGCCAACTCTTCGGGTCGACGGCTCGTTTTGAGTCGTTGTACTTGCCGTTTGAATTGGCGTTCCGCTAGGGCGGTGCGGGTCATTACAGATTGGCACTAACCAAAGCAACCCTCTCCATCAAACATTTAATGCTGAATGACAATGGCAGCAACACATTCCAAGAGCCGTCCAATCAGCTATGTAGAAAATGAAGCGCCACTGATGTCAGCACCATCATTACACCTTGGGTCGGCAACAAGCCACATGGCCGACCGATCATTTGTATGCGCCTCGTGGCCATGCGCCTAGAAGACGACATGCGCTCCAGTAGACATACACCGCCTCATCTCACTTTTGATCTCAAGTAACAGAAGACGAAGCTCTGCATGCACCTCAAAAGCCATGCGTCTGGACTTGCTCATGGCTCCTAAAAGTCATAAGACCTAGTCGCCTCCCCTGAGCCTGATTCTAGGCGCACCCTGATGTGAAGCTCTGTATGCGCCTCAAAAGCCATGTACCCAGACTCGTCTATGATGCCTAAAACTCATAGACTAAGTCACCTCCATGCGCACCGATCCTAGGTGCACCCTGACAGATCACTCTCCTCCAAAACCAAGATCTTTGAGCTACAGGAATACGCCATACGTCCCTTGACTCAGTTCTATTCAAAGAATGGGTGCTAACCACCCAAGATCTCAACAACAACCAAATCTCAGCAACTGCCACGTGTCAGCTCCTCCGGAGTCTGACGAAGCAGTTCGAGCAGATTCTACTACAACTTGGGGCGTATCGTCCATGCACCCCCGCCAGCATCAGCCATGTGGCGTCCCCACGTCCAGGCGCATCCGACAAATGCGCGCGTGAGCAGCCAGCCTGCTATCTATAAATAGAAGGATCGCACTTCATGACACATAGAGACAGAGAGAGAAAGAGAGAGAGATATACAGGCATACTGTTATATCCACATACACAGGCCGGAAGAGACACTTAATGTCCTCTTCTCCTCGCAATGCTCTGGCACCTAGAGCAACCCAGACCTTCATAGAGTTCAATATCGTCGTCAGATCGTCGACGGAGTCAATGCATTACCACTCGCTCCACCGATACAGTTCCCAGATAAAAACAAAAGTGTACTCCTAGGACTACGTCTAAGTCCTATATTGTATACTGTTCTATTTGTAATTGAAATACCAAAGTTTTAATCAACAAAATCTTGTCACATTTTTGATGGCAAATACCCACGTGTTGTTAGAGGTTATCGAGTCGTACTCATCATTAATAGTCTCCTTCCAGAAGATAGCATCTCTGGTCTTCATCTCCTCATAATAGGTAAGCGGATCTGCTTCCACATAATAGGTGATGAAATCCTCTCCGAAGTCCTTCTGTCTCCTCACTCTCTTAGATACAGATTCTGCGAGTTCTGGTTCAATAGTTGTTCTTACAGCAACAACATCTTCTTGGACTATCTCTTCGCAAGGAACTTGAGCCTCCTGCGCACTCACATTGTTCTCCGAAATGTCCACGAGAATAATATTCTTGTGGCTTACAAACTTATCTTCAAAGAATTATGTATCACGAGATTCAATGATATGATTTGACTCAATATTAAGGAACCTCCGAGCTTCACTCTTATAAGCATAACCCAGGAATATAGTCTTCGTAGTCCTTGTTTCCAGCTTCTGAATCTTCAAATCCAGAAGCTTCACATACGCCAGACATCCCCACACTTGAATGACATTTAAGTTGGGTCTGACCTTGAACCGGAGTTTATGAGGAGTGACTTTCAAAGTTGCATGCGACACTCTATTCAATATGAACGTAGCCGTAAGCACTGCTTCACTCGGTAGCAATTTGGAAGACCCGTAGTCAACAACATTGAGTTCATCATATTTGTTAACGTTCTGTTCTTCCTTTCTGCAATACCATTTGATTGAGGGGAGTATGGAGCACTTGTCTCATTCATGATTCCATGTTCTCTGTAGAACGATGCAAACTCATGAGACCTATACTCTCCACCTCGATCACTTCTGAGTCTCTTGAGTTGTTGTCCGGTATGACGTTCAGCTTCAGCCTTGAAGTCCTTAAATTTCTTAAACGCTTCATCTCTAGACTTGAGTAGATAAACGAATGCGTACTTTGAGAAGTCATCGATGAAATTAATGAAATACTTTATCCCGGCCTTTATGGAGAACTGTTTGAAGTCACAGATAACTGAGTGCACCAACTCCAGAAAATCTGTACTTCGATTTACCTACTTAAACGGTTTTTTTTGTGATCTTCGTCAGCACACAGACCTCATACTTTTTCAACTCCTTACCCCCACATTTGGAGATAAGCCCTAGACTAGACATCTTGTTAATTCTTTTACAATGAACATGTCCTAGTCTCTTATGCCACAACTCAAGAGAACAACCAGAAGAAGAAACTATGTTCACTATCTCCATAGGAGTTACAAGTTGAAGTTTGAACATCCCTTCGGTAGAGAAGGCCTTCCCGAAGTATGTTCCTTTATAGGACATAACGACTTCACCAGTGTTAATGTCCATCCTCAAGCCTGCGTTACAGAGCAGATTTCCCGAGACCAGGTTTTTGGCTATGGCTGATACATACTTCACATTCTGAAGCATCAGTGACTTCCCCCAAGTCAGTTACAATACCACCGTCCCGATCCCGTGTACTTCAGCTTGTGTTTGGTTTGCCACCATAACCTTCTCAGAGACATGTTAATACGTGGTGAACCACTTCTTCTTTGAAAAAACATGACACGAGGCCCCAGTGTCTATCCACCAGTCCGTGTCAACCCCAGCTAAGTCAACCTGCACAATCATAGCAACAAAGTTAGCCTCATCTTGCTCCTTTTGTTTTGGTTTTTCTTTGCAGTCCCTCTTCCAATGGCCATTTTTGCCACAATTGAAACAAGTCCCAGGTTCTTTGGACTTGGGCTTGAACTGAACCGACTTCACCTTCAGATGGTGAACCTCTTTCTTCTTTTGGTAGGGAGCCTTCTAATTCCCTTTAGAACTTCTTCCTTGCACCATGTTTGCCTTAGCCATCTGCTTGGACAAGGCGTCCACTTTGAGTTGAGCCCTCAACTCGTCTTCAATATGTATCCAGTGCAAGAGGCGTTCCAGATCCACCTCCATCTTCTTACAGTGCATGTCCGAGATAAAGTTGCTCCACCCAGGTGAGAGCTTGACGACAATACCTTCGACGACAAAAGCATCGACCAAGGGCATGCCGTCATCCGCCAGCTTCTGACGTAACTTGAGAAGCTCTTTGACTTGAGGCAACATGGTTTTGTCATCCTCAAACTGTATCCTCCAGACCTTTTCGGTCACATGGATCTTGTTTTTGTTCTCATCTGCCTTGTAGAGATTCTCTACAGACTCTCAGACGTCCTTTGCATTGATTGTCTTGCTGTATGACTTTGCCAGAGAGTCCTCCATGGAGTTCTGGACCAACAACTTACAGAGGTTGTCATCTCGCCTCCACTTCGACTGCAAAGCCGTGGCTTCAATAATTCTTCGAGCATTTACACCCTCTGGAATGAAAGGCTCAGGATCTGTAAAAACATAGTCGACGCTCATGAGTTGAAGATTAAGGCTGACCTTTCTCTTCCAGACGTTAAAGTGCTCCCCGTTAAACTTGTCAAGTTTAAAACTTGTATCGAGAAGTTGTGCACGGTTGTTCTCATCAGATCTGAATCTTGCTTTGAGATTGTTATTCTTGAAATAGATCTTTTGATAGAAAATGGAAATCTCGAACTCTTATTTTCAAAGAGACAAAAAATGCGTTCTCCTAAGAGAGAGATGAATACTCGTTCTCAACCGAAGTTGAAGCAACGAGATAAATGATCGCTCTCAACCAGAGTTGATGCAACGATAGGAATAATTGCTCTCAACCGAAGTTGATGCAATAACTTTGCTGGGGTGATAAAGATCACCGTTTCTCAAATCAAGATTCGCCCGATTGTGATCTGCTCCCAGGAACCAACAAGTTCAAAAGAACTTCTGGAACGCTCGCTGTCACCTCCTTTATGAACTCGAAGAACTCCTTAGGACTTCAATGGCGGCGGCATAACTTCTCTTTTTGTCTCTTTATTTTAGCATAAGTCCTCAATAAAGGCATGAAGAGAGTATTTATAGAGAAGGGTCGAAACCCTAATCCTATTCCTGGCCGTAGCTGATTGCGAAAATATATGAGCGAATAATGAAAAGATTTGAATGAATTAAATTCAAATCCCACAAAGATCGAATCTGATTAATTAACTCAATCTTTCCATAACCGCTCAAATATTCCAATCAGCCATATCATACGTCACCTGCGTCCTATAGCCACTCAGCCCGTCAATCTGTGCGCGTAGCTGCGAAGCCCATTGCAGCCCACGACACCTGCGTGCCCAGCGCCCAGTACCCAGTGTCACAGCCCCGCAGCACCTACGTGCCCAGCCCTGCAGCCCTGCAGCATCTGCGCCCAACGCTGCAGCACTTGCGTGCCGCAGCCCCGCAGCATCTGCGCGTCTGTGCTGTAACTCGCGCACGAGCGCATCAACTATGCACTATGTGCCTAGTGTCGATGTGCTAAATGAAAAGTGCGCCAATAAAATGCCACTTTACGCCCTTGAGCCCGAGTCGCTTAACGCCTTCGGGGCTTAGCTCCATAAAAAAATTATCCCATAAATATTACAAAAAGCATTAATGCTTCTTTGTTGGCTTAGCCTTCTTTCCACTAGAAAAATGCTCCCACATGGCACCCATGTGCCTCTCCACACTTCATGTGATCTCTCAACACAAGCAGAGCATTATATATAGATACCATCTATTTGGTTTTTCTAGTGTGGGACTATCTTTCTAGTTTCTAAAGCAAAACACCAACATACATCACTAGATGCGATGCACGAGAGATTTGGTATTAGTAGAATGGTTGCATCTATTGCACATGTTGGTGGAGTTATTGATTATGTATGCCAAATTTCATTCTTACTTTACTTAAAATTAATATAATTTGAAGGTCCTATTATTTTCGTATATTGATCATTTTTATTGATGGTGGCACCATAAGATCCATGGATTTATAACGTGTCACGACCCGCACCCTAAAGTAAGGGCACGAGACGTGGGTACGTCCAGCCTACGCCGCAGTGTCGGCAGTAGAACGCTATCCTAGGTCACGACATCTAACAGTTAAAGGTGATAAACAGTTATACTCCCCGAATGGGGGTGACATAACAGAATATATCTCAATCACATCTAAGGTAGAATACGATAAGATAGAATGATATAAAAGATGCAAGATCCAATCCACAGGAAATACAAATAGAGAGAAAGCTAAGTGTCTAAATAAACTCCACTAACATCCAGAAATAATACAGATCCAAATATACAACTCAATCTCCAATACTATGTAATAAGATAAAGATATCTATGGAGCAACAGTTTCTACAGCTAAGGGATCCGACTGGAAGTCCGGATCGCAAGTGTCCTCTAAGGCTGTCCCATAGAAAGTATCTAAGCAGGCCTCCTCCTCGTCCTCTGTAAAATTTTCAACAGGTCCAATCAGGATGAAAACGAGCACATATCTCTCAAAACAGTTCATAACAGGTTAGGAGTATAAAGCATGCAATAGAGTAAAATACAGGAAATGCTGAAAAGGAAGTACGAGAAAACATGAGATATTTTGTAACTGAAAGTAAGCACATGATAAGTAAAGACTGTAAGTGGCTAAGTGATTTAGAGTACAATATGGTTATGTAAACGGCTTAGGAGCACATGAATACAACTAAGAAGCACATGAATACCTACTGGGGATAATGATCACATAACTAATTCTACTCACCCCGCCCCAATCAATACACAAGGATCCATTCAAGTTACGTTATAGGCACATGAATACAGCTAAAGATACGTGAACTCATGTAATAAGTAGTATATGAGGCACATGATAGTACATAAAGGCACATGAGAACATGTAAATACATGAACTAGTACGAGTACAAGGAGTACCTGATGCACATGATAAAGTACATGAATATGAAATACCCGATACACCCGTAGAGGGATAACATCTCAGGAAAGGATCCATATAGTACTAATCCGTGAAGATACGTGTCAGCATCAAGTAAAGTAATCTAGAGCAAGAATATAGTCCAGACAGGTATAAAAAGATCAGAGAATATACTCGCCTGCTATCTGAATGTCCAAGATAAAAGTACTGTCCGAGGAGTGGTGTCTGGCTCCTATTTAGAACAGTACAAGTCACAACAAGTCCAGAATGGTAATAAGATGCACTTCAATGCATTCTACATGAATCTAGGTTAATCTAGGCCAAAGTCAACTCTTGGTCAACTCTGGTCAACCTTAGAAGTGAAACTAGGTCAACCAAGTCTATACTAGTCTATTCTAGGTCTAACAAGGCTATACAAGTCTATCTAGACTCTATACTGACAAACAGATACACCCATAGGCCATAGACTATATCATGCCTATAACCAAACCATATCACATATACATACATTAATAATATATTTAATCTATATAAAGAACACACTCAACTTATATAGGATACATAGATTTTTATCTAAATTATATAATAACATACACATACACATGGGCCACATTATGCATATAGACAATATATATATATATATATATATATATATATATATATATATATATATATATATACATAGGCTGTTAACATATGTGTGCATGTAGAGAGAGCCATGTATGTGTGGTGTGGGTGTATACAGGATAGTGTAATGGGGTGAACTCAGGAACTGTTGTGTGAATGTAGTGTAGAGAGTGTATGAGTGCATGAGTGTACAAGGGTGTATAGTGGATTAATGTTCAAGATTCCAGTTTAGATAGCAATATTGGATAATCCCTAAAGCTCAGGAAGTCATGCATACATATGAACATAACAGGTTATACATTGAACATTTGAAATCTAAACCAATTGATAATCATTGAACCTCAATTAACTTCCTAGCCTGCCCATGGCCAGGAAGGACCCCCAAGCTCTTCTCAGGCCAAGTGGCTTAAGGCCACTCTCCCAAATCAATACATATTGGCCTATAGATAGGATGTAAAGCCTGAAACAAACTTCTTACTGATAACAAGTATAGCATACATGACTCCAAATCTCAGTTTATAATGTATGTTAACTGATAGTTCATACCAAAAAAAATGGAAAACAGTTCAGTAAAGAAGATTAAATCAGTGAAATAGAAACCAAATTTCTCATTTAAAAGAAAATCAGTCCAGGATCTCAGAGGATCAATTCTCAGTCTAGGAACCCATTTCAAAACCCATTTCGAAAAGAAAAAAGAAATCAGTCAGGTATTCAGAGATTACATTCTCAGTTCAACAGTTATATGAAACAAATCATCACTTAGGAAATCTGGAAAAAATGGTGCACATGGAATTCAGTTTAATTACAGTTATATAGGAATGAATTCCAACATTCAAATATAGTTAAAATAGGAAGGGGATTCAGTTCAGGTTTGAGAAGAGACCATTCTCAGCTAACAGTATTTCGAAATCCAACCCAATTGTCAAAATCTTATTCTCAAACCAAAAGTCTAATTCGAATGTAAACATTGTATTATCATGGACTAACAAACTTGTGAGAGTAAATTACAGTTAAAAACATCAATAAACAGGGATTAACAGTTCAGAAATTTGAAAAGAAAACAATGTATCAGTATAGTATCAGTCGAACATGCAATTAACCCAAATTAAATCCAATTCCCATCAATAACCTAACTAATCATGTAAACTAATTTATCATAGATTATCAATCATATATTAGATCTTAATTAGAAAATTAAACATGAATTAAAACCATTAAAACTGAAATAAAACAGTGAACAAATGTAATACACTACACACGCACAATGCACGCGTGATTCCGTGTCCGACATGACACGATAGGTCATGTCACTTGGGGAACCCCGTGTCAGTGGTTGCCCCAACATGTGTGTCGAATATTTTGTGTCCACGTGTCTTGTGTTGTGCACAGGAAGCCCCGAACAGCAGGGGAAGCAACCTGCTCGCGCGCGTGTGCTGCACCCGCGTGTTCCCGTGTCCGTTGCGACACGAAATGACACCAATACGTGCTCAGAACACTGGAAACCCATAAGAAACACTAAAAATCTAATTTCCTATTCAGAAACATTTCAGAAAACAAATCGAAATGCCCTTTGGGGCATTTCATCAAACACCTATATACATAGACTGATACATGTCCGATACGGACACGTATCAGACTCGAAACCTAGGGTTAGCTATTCCTACAGTTAGGGTAGGCCTAGGGCTTCCTAAATATGCAATAAAAATAGAATTTTATGGTGTGGATTTGAATTTACCTATGGGTTGCAAAAGCTCAAAAAGCCCCAAATGAGAATGGATCCTCAAGCCACCAAAACTCTCCTAAATTGTTTCTCCCCTGAAATTTCTCAATACCAACAAAAAGTAGAATAAATTTAGAGCCTAATGCAATTGATTTGGGAGAAAAAGGAATTAAATAGAAATTTCTAGGAATTATTGAAGTTGGGGACTTACCTCTTTCTCAAACTTGCAAATATTTCTAATGGAGGCTAGCCCTAACTTCTAGGAGGCATTAAATAGATGGGGAATCCCTAATCTAGGTGTTGCCGGCCAAGGGAGTTGGGTTAGGGTTCACTTGGTGTTGGGCTTTGGGCCTCTAAGGGCTTAAGTCATAAACCATGACTTGTGAAACCACAAGCCATTCTCTATTCAAATTAATTCCTATTTTCCCCAAATTAAATCTAATGACTAGGATATCTATAACTTAGGTCAAGCTAGGGTTTCATAACCTAACCAAGTAGTCATGACCTAGGTTAGCTTCTAGGACAGTCTCCTAAGTCACCCTGAGTCTAAGTCAATAATAGCACAAAATCAATTATACTAACAATCACTAAAAATTCTAATAATTATAATTAATACTAATAATTCCCAAATAATTCCAAAATTTTAAAAATGACCAAAATATCCTCAAGCTAGAAAAGTGGTAGTGACAAATCTACCCCCCTTAAAATAATTTCGTCCTCAAAATCAAAGGCGAAACTAACAGCTGAGAAGAATAGAAAAGTATACCTCAAGGTCCAAAAAGATAGGGGTGCCGCTCACGCATCTCATCCTCCCGCTCCCAGGTAGACTCTCCTGGAGAATGATGCCTCCATGCGACGCATACCAAGGGTATCACCTGGTTCCTCAGAACCTTCTTCTGGCGATCCAGAATCTCCATAGGCTGCTCTAGATAACTGAGAGTGGGTCTAACCTCAATCTCCGAATGATCGAACACATGGCTAAGGTCAGCCACGTACCGTCTCAACTGTGATACGTGGAATATGTTGTGAACTCCCACTAGCGCAGGTGGCAAGTCTAGCCTGTATGCCACATCACCGACTCTCCTGCTGATAACGAAAGGGCCGATGACGCACGGGCTAAGCTTCCCACCTCCACCAAAACGTATCGTACCACTTGTCGGAGATATCCGCAGGAAAAACCATGTCTCCAACCTAAACACAAGCAAGGTCTCAAGTTACTAAAAATCAAACACGATCAATCAAACAAAATAAAATACAACCTACTTCTAATCCTATCTCTAAATCTGTACCTCAAACTCTAACGACCTCCGGTGGCTATCGGTCCAGTGCCGATGTCTGTCCTGCGCCACGCAAAGTTTGTCCCTGATGAGCTTCACCTTCTCGGCTGCGTCAACAACCATCTCTGGTCCCAGTAAAGCTCGCTCTCCAACATCATCCCAAGATAAGGGTGTACGATACCTACGCCCGTACAGAGCCTCAAAAGGTGACATCTCAATGCTGGCCTGATAACTGTTGTTGTAAGCAAACTCCACCAAATGTATATGATCCTTCCAGGAACCTCCAAAATCCAGGACGTACGTCCGCAGCATGTCCTCAAGTGTCTGAATAGTCCTCTCTGACTGTTCGTCCGTCTGGGGGTGGTATGCAGTACTAAACTTGAGCTGAGTGCCCAAACTAGTCTGCAGACTCCTCCAGAAATGGAAAGTAAAGCGACTATCCCGATCTAAGATAATGCTGACGGGAACTCCGTGAATCCTGACTATCTGCCGCATGTACAACTCTGCAAGCCTCTCTGTAGACGTACCCACCTTGAATGGCAAGAAGTGGGCCGATTTGGTCAACCTGTCAACGATGACCCAAATCGCGTCTTTCCCTCCTGGTGTACGCGGCAACCTAGATACGAAATCCATGGTGATATGTTCCCACTTCCACTTTGGAATGGGCAACGACTGCAATAATCCTCCGGGCCTCTGCCTCTCTGCCTTGACCTGTTGACAGACCAAGCATCTAGCTACGAAGCGAGCTACCTCCCGCTTCATCCTGTACCACCAGACATGCTCTCGCAGATCCCTGTACATCTTGTTGGCACCAGGATGTATAGAGTACTGCGATCTGTGAGCCTTCTGCATGATCTGCTCTCTGAGCTCCCCGCTAGACACACATAACCTGGAACCGTGCCTCAAGGTACCATCCTCTATAAGTGAAAACTCGCCATCCACCAACCCTGCATGAACCTGCTCTCGGATACACCGCAGAGCCACATCCTCAAACTGCGTCGCCTTGATCCTCTCCATCAAGTCCGACTGTATCTGAAGGCCCCATAACTGCATCTGCACTCCGGGCACAATCACCTCAATCCCTAGGCTCTCCAAGTCTGCAAGCAAGTGCCGATCCATAGTCAAACACATGGCTGTCGGATACCTACTCAAGGCATCGACAACCACGTTGGCCTTCCCCGGATGATACTGAAGTGAGATGTCAAAGTCCTTCATCAACTCTAGCCATCTGCGCTGCCTCATGTTGAGCTCTTTCTGTGTAAACACATACTTCAAGCTCTTGTGATCTGTGAAAATCTCCACCCTCTCGCCATACAGATAGTGCTTCCACAACTTCAGAGCAAAAATTACCGTTGCCAGCTCCAGGTCATGGGTAGGATAGTTCTTCTCATGGGGACATAATTGCCTGGAAGCATAGGCAATCACCTTCCCATGCTGCTGCAAGACACAACCCAGCCCCTTCCCTGAAGCATCACTATAAATAGTAAATCCACCTGATCCTGAAGGCAATGTCAGAATCGAAGCTGTCGTAAGCCGCTTCTTCAACTCATCAAAAGCTGCCTGACACTCCTCTGACCAAACAAACTCAGTATCCTTCCGGGTCAACCGAGTCAACGGCTCTGCAACCCGGGAGAAATCCTGCACAAATCTTCTATAATATCCTGCCAGCCCCAGGAAACTCCTGATCTCTGCCACTGAAGTCGGCGCTGTTAAAGCCTCAACTGCTGTGATCTTCTTCGGGTCCACTGAGATACCATCTCCAGTCACCACATGACCCAAGAAGTCTACTCTGTCTAGGAAGAACTCGTACTTCGAGAGCTTGCCATACAATCTCTCCCTCCTGAGTGTCTCCAGAACCACTCTCAAGTGCTCCTCGTGCTCTTCCTCTGTCTTCGAATACACCAGGATATCATCAATGAATACCACCACGAACTTGTCCAAGTACTGGTGGAACACCTTGTTTATTAGGTTCATAAACACTGCTGGTGCATTGGTCAGCCCAAACGGCATAACCAAAAACTCAAACTGCCCGTACCGCGTCCTGAAAGCGGTCTTGGGAATATCCTTCTTCTTCACCTTCACCTGGTGATAACCTGACCTCAAATCAATCTTGGAGAACACCCGAGCTCCGCTCAACTGATCAAAAAGATCATCGATCCGCGGCAGTGGGTATCTGTTCTTGATCGTCAGGTTGTTGAGTGCCCTGTAGTCGATACATCCGTACCAACCCATCCTTCTTGGGTACAAAGAGTACCGGAGCACCCCAAGGTGAAGAACTCGATCGGATGAAGTCCTTGTCCTGCAGCTTATCCACCTGCTTCTTCAGTTCTACCAATTCACTGTTGTTCACTCGATAGACATGCTGAGAAATCGGTTCTGTGCCGGGAACCAAGTCTATCGAGAACTCTACATCCCTGTCTGGTGGAAGCCCTGGCAACTCCTCTGGAAATACGTCCATAAACTCTACGATCAAGGGATGCAGAACCACCTGCTCCTCAACTGAAGCTCCACAGAAGACTCCGCTGTCCTGCTCTGCCTGCCACCGGGTGTACTCAAACTCTGGCTCTCCTGGCGCCCCAAACAAAACTCTACCCCCTCGGCAATCAATGCGGGCGTGGTGTCTACTCAGCCAGTCCATACCTAATACTATATCGTAGTTCAATAATGGCATGACGAGTAAAATCACCCCCAACTCTCGGCCTCCCAATATGACGCTCCGTCCTCTGCAAACATCACTCACGAGGATGACCCCACCCCCGGTCGTGATCTTGCAGGTCCTAGGCAATGGTTCAGAAATCAGATTGTATCTAATAGCATAAGATACTGACACAAAGCTGTGGGAAGCCCCGGAATCAAAAAGTGTAATACTGGAAGGGAGTTTAAAAGAACCGAACCTGCTATCAGCTCTCCGATGGCCTCTGCATCCTCAGCCGCCATGGCAAAAGTTTGCCCCTACTGTCCACCTCGTGCCTGCTGCTGGTGCTGGTGGAACCGCCGCTGCTGAGAAAAATCAGAAATGACGGGAAAAAGTCTCTGTACAGACAGAGGTACACCTCTAATGTAGCAGAAACGCCAACCTGAGTCGGCACAATAGGAGCTGCGGTCTTGAGGCCCTGATGAACAGGACGAGAGGTGGCCAGCCTCTCGATAGTATTCCCCGGACCGGAGCGATGAGATTGTTTCTTCATAACCATCGTGAAGACAGATCAAAACAAGAAGCAATTTCTGAGAATGAAGCAAAAATTCAAAGGGGGACAGTTTATATTCAAGGAAAGTCAATAAGCAACAATTTAGATAAAGGAATCTGATTAAGAGTTTTTCCTAATGTGATTGAGCACCTTCAAAATATCCTAATCCTACTGCAGGCTGTAGTGATACTCTAGTTCGAATACCACTATATTTCTAACCTAGACCAGCATGGGCCACCACTAAAAATGTGTCACGACCCGCACCCTAGAGTAAGGGCATGAGACGTGGGTACGTCCAGCCTACGCCGCAGTGTCGGCGGTAGAACGCTGTCCTAGGTCATGACATCTAACAGTTAAAGGTGATAAACAGTTATACTACCCGAATGGGGGTGACATAACAGAATATATCTCAATCACATCTAAGGTAGAATACGATAAGATAGAATGATATAAAAGATGCAAGATCCAATCCACAGGAAATACAAATAGAGAGAAAGCTAAGTATCTAGATAAACTCCACTAACATCCAGAAATAATACAGATCCAAATATACAACTCAATCTCCAATACTATGTAATAAGATAAAGATATCTATGGAGCAACAGTCTCTACAGCTAAGGGATCCGACTGGAAGTCCGGATCGCAAGTGTCCTCTAAGGCTGTCCCATAGAAAGTATCTAAGCAGGCCTCCTCCTCGTCCTCTGTAAAATTTTCAACAGGTCCAATCAGGATGAAAACGAGCACATATCTCTCAAAACAGTTCATAACAGGTTAGGAGTATAAAGCATGCAATAGAGTAAAATACAGAAAATGCTGAAAAGGAAGTACGAGAAAATATGAGATATTTTGTAACTGAAAGTAAGCACATGATAAGTAAAGACTGTAAGTGGCTAAGTGATTTAGAGTACAATATGGTTATGTAAACGGCTTAGGAGCACATGAATACAACTAAGAAGCACATGAATACCTACTGGGGATAATGATCACATAACTAATTCTACTCACCCCGCCCCAATCAATACACAAGGATCCATTCAAGTTACGTTATAGGCACATGAATACAGCTAAAGATACGTGAACTCATGTAATAAGTAGTATATGAGGCACATGATAGTACATAAAGGCACATGAGAACATGTAAATACATGAACTAGTACGAGTACAAGGAGTACCTGATGCACATGATAAAGTACATGAATATGAAATACCCGATACACCCGTAGAGGGATAACATCTCAGGAAAGGATCCATATAATACTAATCCGTGAAGATACGTGTCAGCATCAAGTAAAGTAATCTAGAGCAAGAATATAGTCCAGACAGGTATAAAAAGATCAGAGAATGTACTCGCCTGCTATCTGAATGTCCAAGATAAAAGTACTGTCCGAGGAGTGGTGTCTGGCTCCTATTTAGAACAGTACAAGTCACAACAAGTCCAGAATGGTAATAAGATGCACTACAATACATTCTACATGAATCTAGGTCAATCTAGGCCAAAGTCAACTCTTGGTCAACTCTGGTCAACCTTAGAAGTCAAACTAGGTCAACCAAGTCTATACTAGTCTAACTAGTCTATTCTAGGTCTAACAAGGCTATACAAGTCTATCTAGACTCTATACTGACAAACAGATACACCCATAGGCCATAGGCTATATCATGCCTATAACCAAACCATATGACATATACATACATTAATAATATATTTAATCTATATAAAGAACACACTCAACTTATATATGATACATAGATTTTTATCTAAATTATATAATAACATACACATACACATGGGCCACATTATATATATATATATATATATATATATATATATATATATATATATATATATATATATATATATACACATACGCTGTTAACATATGTGTGCATGTAGAGAGAGCCATGTATGTGTGGTGTGGGTGTATACAGGATAGTGTAATGGGGTGAACTCATGAACTGTTGTGTGAATGTAGTGTAGAGAGTGTGTGAGTGCATGAGTGTACAAGGGTGTATAGTGGATTAATGTGCAAGATTCCAGTTTAGATAGCAATGTTGGATAATCCCTAAAGCTCAGGAAGTCATGAATACATATGAACATAGCAGTTTATATATTGAACATTTGAAATCTAAACTAATTGATAATCACCGAACCTCAATTAACTTCCTATCCTGCCCATGGCCAGGAAGGACCCCCAAGCTCTTCTCAGGCCAAGTGGCTTAAGGCCACTGCCCCAAATCAATACATATTGGCCTATAGATAGGATGTAAAGCCTGAAACAAACTTCTTACTGATAACAAGTATAGCATACATGACTCCAAATCTCAGTTTATAATGTATGTTAACTGATAGTTCATACCAAAAAAATGGAAAACAGTTCAGTAAAGAAGATTAAATCAGTGAAATGGAAACCAAATTTCTCAGTTAAAGAAAAATCAGTCCAGGATCTCAGAGGATCAATTCTCAGTTTTGGAACCCATTTCAAAACCCATTTCGAAAAGGGAAAGGAAATCAGTCAGGTATTCAGAGATACATTCTCAGTTCAACAGTTATATGAAACCAATCATCACTTAGGAAATCTGGAAAAAATGGTGAACAAGGAAGTCAGTTTAATTACAATTATAAAGGAATGAATTCCAACATTCAAATACAGTTAAAATAGGAAGGGAATTCAGTTCAGGTTTGAGAAGAGACCATTCTCAGCTAACAGTATTTCGAAATCCAACCCAATTGTCAAAATCTCATTATCAAACCAAAAGTCTAATTCGAATGTAAACATTGTATTATCATGGACTAACAAACATGTGAGAGTAAATTACAGTTGAAAAACATCAATAAACAGGGATTAACAGTTCAGAAATTTGAAAAGAAAACAACGTATCAGCATAGTATCAGTCGAACATGCAATTAACCCAAATTAAATCCAATTCCCATCAATAACCTAACTAATAATGTAAACTAATTTATCTTAGATTATCAATCATATATTAGATCTTAATTAGCAAATTAAACATGAATTAAAACCATTAAAACTGAAATAAAATAGTGAACAACTTTAATACACTACACATGCACAGTGCACGCGTGATTCCGTGTCCGACACGACACGATAGGTCGTGTCACTTGGGGAACCCCGTGTCAGTGGTTGCCCCAACATGTGTGTCGAATATTTCGTGTCCACGTGTCTTGTGCTGTGCACAGGAAGCCCCGAACAGCAGGGAAAGCAACCTGTTCGCGCGCGCGTGCTGCACCAGCGTGTTCCCTTGCCCGTTGCGACACAAAACGATACCAATACGTGCTCAGAACACTGGAAACCCATAAGCAACACTAAAATCTAATTTTCTATTCAAAAACATTTTAGAAAACAAATCGAAATGCCCTTTGGGGTATTTCATCAAACACCTATATACATGGACTGATACGTGTCCGATACGGACACGTATCGGACTCGAAACCTAGGGTTAGCTATTCCTACAGTTAGGGTAGGCCTAGGGCTTCCTAAATATGCAATAAAAACAAAAATTTGTGGTGTGGATTTAAATTTACCTATGGGTTGCAAAAGCTCAAAATGCCCCAAATGAGAATGGATCCTCAAGCCACCAAAACTCTCCCAAATTGTTTCTCTCCTGAAATTTCTCAATACCAACAGCAAGTAGAATAAATTTAGAGCCTAATGCAATTTATTTGGGAGAAAAAGGAATTAAATAGAAATTTCTATGAATTATTGAAGTTGGGGACTTATCTCTTTCTCAAACTTGCAAATATTTCTAAAGGAGGCTAGCCCTAACTTCTAGGAGGCATTAAATAGATGGGGGAATCCCTAAGCTAGGTGTGGCCGGCCAAGGGAGTTGGGCTAGGGTTCACTTGGTGTTGGGCTTTGGGCCTCTAAGGGCTTAAGTCATAAACCATGACTTGTGAAACCACAAGCCATTCTCTATTCAAATTAATTCATATTTTCTCCAAATTAAATCTAATGACTAGGATATCTCTAACTTAGGTCAAGCTAGGGTTTCATAACCTAACCAAGTAGTCATGACCTAGGTTAGCTTCTAGGACAGTCTCCTAAGTCACCCTGAGTCTAAGTCAATAATAGCACAAAATCAATTATACTAAAATCACTAAAAATTCTAATAATTATAATTAATACTAATAATTCCCAAATAATTTTAAAATTTTAAAAATGACCAAAATACCCTCAATCTAGAAAAGTGGTAGTGACATAAGGGTATGGTAGTTTGATCATATCATATAGAAGGAACATTTTAAGAACGCTTTTGGTATTATGGATAAAACAATCTCACCTAACTGCATTAATTCCCAATTTCGGTTTTATGGACAAAACAATAGGGACCAAAATTTTGAGATGTTTTGAATTCAGATTTTTATTTAATATATTATCACTGGAGTCCAGAATCTCGAATAATGATTATTAAAAAGATTGTCATGACTTTATTGTCATCCATGTAGAATTTAGTGTTAATGGAACTCATGACATCATTTGCAATTGCTAGTAGCATTGGATGTATAGATTGAGTATAATACAAGTTGTTCTTGAGAAGAGGCAATTGTATCTTTTCTTTGAAAATAGATTATAATTTCTGTTAATAATTAAGTTTGTCTGGATATCAACCAACTTCATATCGAATGGAACTCATTATCGGACGAGTGAACCCTATTGAAAATACAGTGTAAATTGAGGAACTTTGACTAGATCCTTAAAATTATGGCTTGAGGCCACCCGATAATTCTAAAAGCAATATCCAATAATTAGTTATCCCAGTAAAAATATATTTAGAGTAGACATTCATCAAATTAGTTAGGCCTCCTCTAACACTTTAATTTTGTCAAAATATACTCGCAAAACACTTCTTCTCACAACACTATAAATGACTGGACTACTCAGCCAACTAGACTGGAGCTTAGATATTCCGCTCCGTATGGACGAAAAGTCTATAAGATAAACTTGGTCCTAGCTTTGGATCTAGCCCTCTTTTTTTTTTCCTTGGACTGTGCGGACAAACCTAAAGGTACTGTTTGGGAAGGAGGGAAAGTGGGAGGAAAGAAAAAGTTGAGGGGAAAGTGAGAGAAAAATTTTAAATGATGGTGTTTGGAAAGGGGGAGAGAACATGGGGGAGGAAAATTTGAGAGGAAAAAGTATGTGGGTCCCACCAAAAAATTTTCCTCCCAAATGTGGGAGAAAAATGGAGAGAGATGAGAGAAATTTGAGTAAATTTACCCCACCACCCCTCAAAAAGTAAATATTAAAGCATCATTTGAGAATACCAAGGAGGAAATAGTAATTATACCTATATCCGTAAACAAATAAAAAATTGTTTTTAAACTTTTCCTTCCCCTACTTTTTGTCCATCCAAACAAATGAAGGAAAAATTAACTTTCCTTTCATTTTACTCTCCTCCATTTTCTTTCCCCTCAAATTTTCCTCTCCCTTCCCACAAATGTTCCCAAACACAGTGTAAGAGTAATTTAAAATAAAAATTCCATACAATTTTAGGTAAATAAAACAATATGGGGACGGTGGACCCCAATTGCTATATGTAGCACCACCCTTGCAGCGTGCCAACTATGATTCCACCCAGTTTTCGATCTTTCTTTTGTTTTCCTTTATATTTGGTGATATATATTTATACTGTTGTCCAAACCCAAAGGCCCAGGTTTGAACGTATTAATTTCTACTATGGATACATATCCAAGTACCATCTAGGCCTGAACTCTTCGGTACACTAAGCAGTAATAATCCTATCAGAATTATCATAAGAAGATTTGCATGAGATTCATATTTATCTCTCCGACTTATGAATCCTAACTTGATAAGCAAGCAAGTAGCTAGGGTTATACATTGAGAGCTATATATAATCTCTTTTACATCTTTACAAGGTACGCAATTTCTCTATCTTAAAACTTTGTCATTTTTTTGTTCTCAATGTAACTTGATCATTAGAGTGGCATCAAGGGATTATCACATCCCTCTCACGCGTGTTCATCTACACAAGTGAAAGAGAATATGCAAACATGGAAGAAGAAACCATTGATCTAAACCACAAATAGATCCGAGATTCCTTGTGGTGAAAAGAACATCATTAGATTGGCACATACCGTAGGGTCAAATTCTATGGTCACAAATAAATTTTAAGTATCTGTCTCTAATTAAAAGAGTCACATAATAGTGCTTCTAGCAACGAAGTTCCTTCGCAACCCCTAACGCCTCCGTCGTGAGTGTATCTGCCATTGTTGAATTTGGTGACCAAGGGATGACCAGTTCACAAGTCCCAACAATTAACGTGTCTGGACCGTCCTTCTATATTCCCGTAGATACCATATCTGGTGTGATATCTATTATTGTCGGATTACAAAGATTGTATAAAGTACCTAGAAAATGAAAAACTACAAGAAGTAATAAAGAATATATTACAAGCTTCTAAAACAAAGGTATACAACTTTACAACAGGGTTGTTACAACGAAAAATTGAAGAAGTAGAACGATGCCAAAATCCTTGTTGGATGGTCAAAATCACCATTACTCAAAGGAAGATTTAACTCTTTCTGTCCATTTGTTCCCAAGAACAACAACTTCAAAGGGATGAACTTCTTGAACGCTATGTGTCACCCTCGGAATGGACCTCACACTTGAAAGGACAGACATCACATCGTGGCTTCTACTACTCCTCTCTTAGCAAAATATTTCTAAGTCTCTTAGTCCAAAAAACAGACTTGAGAAATATATATGGGAAGACAACCCGCTAACAACCACTACCCCCATAATGGAAAGTAAATCTGGAGAGTAACTCACCATTAAGTGGACAGTTACAACAGTAACCCCACTAAGTAGGAAATTACGTCCATGAAGTAGACGAACAACTGTTCCGTACAAACTACAGTCCCGTGTAAACCATAATTCCACTGGAGCAGTAGTCCAACACGAACCATAGTTTTATGGGAGCAGCAGTCCCGAACGAATCGTAGTTCAGTGGGAGCAACAGTACTGCACTAACTACTATTCCGTAGGAGCATCTTCCATGCACAAACTGTAGTTTCGAGGAAGCAGCTCCATGTACGAACTACATCGCCATTGCGACCCGCATGCCTGTGCACACTATTGCATCCGTACTTCCCCCTCGGTGTCCCCATTGAACCTATATGGAAACTCGCGTGGGAACGAGCACAGAAAGACACAATGACGCACACAGCGCCATTTTGCACCCGATGCATATAAAGTACACCATTAACGTGCTACTTTGCTCCTTTCACCCATGCTCTCATCCGAGTCCGAGTCGCTAGGCCCCTTTGGGCCTAGTCTAAAGGGAAATTCCCAAGAATGGGTGACAAAAACATAATTGTTTCTTGAAAGTCTTGAACATGCCCTTAATAAAATATCCTACCATACCAACCACATAAGCTACCAATCTCCATGTGTACAAGTCAATAAAAGAAGAATCTTATATTATAATACACACTTGGGGTTGCCACATTAATGTAGGACTATTTTAGAGAAATTTCAAAAACTCCACCAATCCTCCATATATTTTAATATATTGGCTGTAGATTCTCCATAGTGATTGTACATCATGCATTAGGATAGATGTCGCTTATGACCCGAATCTTTCTACATTCAAACAACTTTACGATACATAATGAACTACGCCTTAAATTCAATACCATAACTACTATCTTTTATACTCATACAATGATATCAATTATGGCTTTGGTCACATATTAAAGTCCCTGTGCTGACCTGATATCTGTGTACGTATCTTGAGTGTTTATAAGTTTACCCTTAAGAGACAACCTATATCTATGTTCATACACATAAGTGAGTTCTTAGAGAGTTAAAATTTTTCCATTTGAGACATTTCGTCTCCTTGTGGTGCTATACAACTATGACCTGGCCCAAAGCCGAGGTCCAATCTCTTGGTAGGGTCATACCACTATACCATGAGGTCCCAACTTCTTTGTAATGCAGTACCATGAGCTACATGCCTGCATGCAGTGCTACTCTGCTGTGACGGCTCGATGTTAAGGTTCTACCTCATGTGGTATCACCCCATTGTAGCATAAGGTACTAGTCCCTTAGTAGTATTGAGCTATCCGTGCTTCTTGTTAAGTAGGTCGAGTATTCCAAATGCTCAAGAAATTATTAAGGCATAAAACCATCCTCTCACAGGACTTGCTCTATACAAAAAGCAACCAGAGATCACAAAGATTCGAGATGCAATCCTAATAATGTCCCCAAGGAAATAACCTATATATCTGATATTTTCCTAGTCAATGATCCTTATTTGAACCAAAAGCAAGATGCCTAGTATATTATTTTTTTGAACTAATAGCATAATTCTTTATGGTAGAATTACAAAGATATAACATCAAAATTTTAGCCCATTTTCTTTGTTGTGTCCTTGACCAGCTGGCACTTAAGGCCTTTGGTGAACGAATCCACCAGATTCTCTTAGCTCCGAACATCTACCACTACAATGATGCCATTCTTATGCACTCATTTAGTGTTGTGTGATGGAGTATCACACTCCTCTTCTTACCATTAAAGAGATCATTGGTTGCCAGTACAACAGTCGTCTGTTTGTCATAGTATATCGGTATAACCAGGATCTCTGCCCCAAGCAGAGAAAGATTATACATGAGCTCTCAAAGCTATTCTTCGTCATTTGTTGCAACCGCTAGAGCAGAGATTTTAGGCTCCATATATGAGTGAGAGATCAAAGTATATTTCTTCGACTTCAACGATATAGCAACCCTATATATGAAGAAGATATATCCTTATGTCGACCTTTTTGCCTTCTTTTTATGAACACAAACTAACATCACTGAAGCCTTCCACCACACATTGTTAATCGTTGTAGTGCAATGCAAACTTTTGAGTCTTTTTGAGATATCTCATAACTTTTTTCATAGCTTTCTTGTGTTCTACACCATGATTATTCGTGAACCGACTGAGCATTCACACAACAAAAGCAATTTTCGGTCTAGTGGCACTCATAACATACACTAAACTTCTAATGACGTTTGAGTACTCTAACTACATGACACTTTCCTTTGGATTTGGCTTTTGCTTTTTGTCACACATATAAGGATTATCAAACCCAAGAAGATCCTGATATCCATAATATGTGAGTGTTTTCTATGTAGTGAGCTTGTGATAGAGCAAGCTTAACTTCATGTTAACCTAATGATTAAATTTTTTTTTGTTATGGATCAGTTAAGTTTAGAATTATGAAATAACTAATGATCATGCAAACACTAAAGTATTGATAATTAAACCTCGCATAGTCCTAATGTGCATTAAGTTATATCATACTTGCTACTATGAATATTGCTATATTCGTCTAATATGTATTTATATAAAATCAATAAGCAAGATCAATCATGGACATATACAATAAAAAATAATGATGGACTAAAGACAGACTAGCCCATAGATTTCTTTGAACCGCCTATGACATCTCCGTGGCAGCACACTCAGGGGTTCCGTTGCCCAGTCAAGGAACAAGGCCCGATGAGGCCACTCCCCCAGTGGGGGTTTGAGGGCGAAGCCTCCGAACGCTATTCATATTTTCTAATCTACTTAGCTTTGGAAATTTGCCATTAGGAGAGGAAAATCCACCATTCAAACAAGGAAGAATCCAAACTATCAAGACATCATGCCCAATGTAATCTTTCTTTTTTCTCAAGTCTCCAGGATTATTTGTAACTCAATATAGAAAGGCGAAATGAAAGCTAAACTAAAACACCGTACCACCAAATACCCAAGTTCTGAAACTGTGGTATTATACCTGTATACCGCTTGTAGCATACCTACGATATACCGAGAAATAAGAATGTTGAAACAGAACCTACCATGCTTACAGTTATCCATCAAAATTGTATATCATGGTAATGTACCGTTTGGGTACTTTAAGCATTAAATGCTGCAATAGCTATAAAACTAGTCTTTTATAGCCCTTACTGTGCAGAACGGTGTACTAATAATATACCACCTGCAGAATAACTTTTAGGATACTTTTTACTTGTTATATAAACCAAAGTTGGTCCCTATTCATTTATATTTTCTGGAGCCTTAACTTGTTATCTTCTAGATATATATCTCCACATAAAAGAGCTTTCATTTGCTATATCTATTTGAGATCAAGTTTATTAAGTTGCAAAGTTTGATCTTCAAATTTTTGTGAGAATCAAAATATTTCTTGTAAGAGGTTGAAGTTCACAAGCTTCGTAAAGCTTGTGTAGAAGTCGACGAACCTTTGGATCAAAGCTTGCATTTAAGATGTCGTTTGGCCTTCGGATCAAAACTCGCATATGTAACTATTTGTTATAATAGTGGATTAAAGTCGAAAAGAGTTCCAAGTTTTCAGTGTCTCACGGAGGATACATAGATACATCGGGTGTCGGTATTCTTATTTTATTTCTAGTACTTGTTTTAAATTGCCCATTAGCATTCATAATTGTGCTTAATTATTAGTCAAACCCTATTCACCCCCTAACGTACTTTCAATGGTATAAGATCAAGGACTCCATTTTTATTCTTAACATTCCTATAATAGATCCTTATCTATTATGTCTTCCAATTTCTCCTCCAATAAAAAGTATTTTATTTCTAGTAGCATAGGCGATCATGTTTCTTTTAAATACAAGAGATGCTCTAAGTTAAAATACATGGTTGACAAATCCTTAGAGATGCTTGGAGACCCTCATTCTACTAATGGAGAACTTTACCAAAAGGATTGATCATTTCTAAGAAGCAAATTAGTTATCGAGAAATATGAATAATGAATTATTATCTAAAGTTGATTTTTAAAACACTTCTTATGTTTCTTTAAAGAGTTTAAATGAAGCATTGATTTTAAAAATGAGACTCACCTCATCACTAGAAGAACTCAATAGGCAAAAGCATGAATTAATATCTTTGCATGATTCTTCTACTGATTCACTAAAGAAACAAAATAATGATTTTTTTCCTCTAAAACTAGAATGCTTGAAAAAGGGAGTTATTTGTTGAATGGTAAATTTGATTTTCTTACTACTTGGCATGATAATTTTTTGTTAAATATGATAACCTTAGAACTAAATCATCTCATACTCACTTTATAGATACTCATCAAGTATATCACATGCTCATTCTAATACTTGTGCACATACTAGTACTAGGTGCTTTTATTGCTCACTCGTTGGTCGATCATATGACTTTTTTGTCCTATTTGTAGGAGTTTCACTACCAATGCTATAATAAATATTTCTTGGGTCCCAAAGCTAAAAAAGGATCCAAGTTTATTTGGATACCAAAGTCGTCTAATATTGTAGGTGGAGCATCATTTATTGGGACATAACGCAGAGCATGTTGGTGGTTGCAATGCTACAAATGTCATCTTTCAAGCAATTGCACCAATACAATAGAGCCACTTTGGTAACATGTTAAATGATTATTCCTAAATTGGTACAATTATAGAATCTAGCATGTGAGATATGATACTATCATGCTTAGTTTATTTTTCTTGTAATATTTTTTATTTATTAAACATGACTAGTTTCTAAACTTAATGACTAGATCACACTAAGTAGTCTTTTACTCATTTTCTATTAGTGTGACACATTTATCTATGTATGCTATATTATTCTAAGTCTTTTTGGCATGCATATCACTCTATTACGTATATTCTTTTTGATTTTGAGTTGCTTTCATGTTTTGTCTCCCAATCCTTGTTTCTTTGAAATAGTTATTCTTTACCGATTTATTTTTATTGTTATATACAATATATCGATTTTCACGAATGTACATGACAAGTACAAGTACCTTATGATTTGAAAATTACATCAAGACTAGGCTAAGCAAGACAAGTCAAAATACGGGTCACCTGACAAAAGTCAGAATTCCGTACACGTATACTAAAAATACGTATAACGAAAAACGGGAGTGACAACTCTACCCACCTTAAAATAATTATGTCCTCAAAATTTAATCAAGAGGCTAGAGATGTCGGGGCAAGCTATACTAACCACAGGCAATCTACCACTAGCAATTAATCAACCAATCATTCATACAAGCAAGAAGTTAAAAGCATAAGGCATAAGAAAGACATTATACCTCATGAGTCAAACAGGTGTGGATATCGTGATCGGATATCATCCTCACATTTCCATGTTGACTCACCCAAAGAGCGATGACCCCAAGCAACACGGACTAAAATAATAGTCTTGTTCTTGAGTATCTTCTTCCTTCGGTCCAATATGGATACATGACTTTCCTCATACGAAAGGATGGTACCAACAACCAATTTCGAATGATCAAGGATATGGCTCAGATTCGGAATGAACCATCGTAATTGGGATACATGGAATACGTCATGTACCTTACATAACGACGGCGGAAGAGCGAGATGATATGACATATTACCTACTCGCTCGAGAATATCGAATGACCCTATATACCTAGGACTAAGCTTTTCCTGCATGCCGAATCGAATGACGCTACGGGTTAGCGAGATCCTAAGGAATACGTGGTCGCCGATAGAAAACTCAAGAGGACGCCGATAAGAATCGACCCAATGGTGCTGACGATCTTGTGCAACTCGAAGATGATCTTTAACTTGTCTGACCACCTCGATAGTCTGCGTAACCATTTATGGACCAAGCATCTGCCTCTGGCCTACATCATCCCAGGCTAAAGGTGATCTGCACTTTCTGCCATACAGTGCCTTAAAGGGTGCCATCTGGATACTGGCCTAAAAATTGTTATTGAAGGAGAACTCCACCAAGTGCAGGTGGTCTTCCCACGAACCACCGAAGTCTAGTGTAGATGATCGCAATATATCTTAAAGAGTTTGAATCGTGCACTCCGACTGACCAAATGTCTGTGGATGATAAGCTGAACTAAACTTGAGACGAGTTTCCAAACTCTTTTGAAGACTCCGCCAAAAGTGTGATGTAAATATTAAATCTCTGTCCGATATGATACTGACTGACACTCCATATAATCTAACTATCTATCTGAGATACATCTATGCTAGCTGATCCATCGACTGACCAATCCTGAAAGGGAGAAAATGAGCTACCTTGGTGAGTCGGTCAACTATAACCCATGTAACATCTCTCCCAGTTAGGGATTTAGGTAACCCAGTTATAAAATCCATGGTAATATGCTTCCACTTCCATTCTGGGATTGGTAAAGGTTGAAGAAGTCCAGCTGGTCTCCGATGTTCAATTTTAACTTGTTGGCAAACTAAACAATGAGAGACAAACTGAGCTATCTCCTTCTTCATGCCATTCCACCAGAAATGCTGACGGATATCACGATACATATTCGTACCACCGGGATGAATTAAATACTGTGAACTATGAGCCTCAGCCATGATCTCCTGCCTGATGTTACCACTGGGTATACAAAGATGCCTTCCATGTCGGAGCGTGTCATCTTCGTGAATGCATAACTCTGCTCTCCGTCCTGCTTCACATTCTGCCATAAGCCGCTGAAGCTTAGAATCTGATGACTGTGCTATCTTGATCCTCTCCACTATACTAGACTGAACTTGCATACTGGTCATCAATGCCACATTAGTAGGGAGAACTATCTCTATACCCATCTTCTGAAGATCCGCTAATAACTCTGGCTGCCTGTTAGAAAATAAGCTCATGCTCTTCTACTCAACGCATCTGCAACTACATTGGCCTTCCCAGGATGAAACTGTAGGTTGATGTCATAATCTGCCAATAGCTCTAGCCACCTTCTCTGATGCATGTTAAGATCCTTCTGGGTAAACACATACTTAAGACTCTTGTGGTCGGTAAAAATCTCTACCCGATCTTCGTACAAGTAATACCTCCAAAGCTTAAGGGAAAAAACCACCGCTGCTAACTCCAAGTCATGGGTTGGATAATTTCTCTCATGATCACGAAGCTAACGTAATGCATATGCTACTACCTTGCCATGTTGCATCAAGACACATCACAATCCTCTGTCTGAAGTATCACAATAAACTAAAAATCCTCCAGTTCTATCTGGAAGCGTGAGAATGGGTGCCGTCATCAATCCTTGTTTCAACTTTTCGAATAAACTCTGTCATTATGCTGTCCAAGCAAACTGCACATCCTTGCGGGTCAACTGCGTCAATGGTGCTGAAATTCGAGCAAAGTCTGACACAAATCATCGGTAATAGCTGGCCAATCCTAGGAAACTGCGAACATCTGCGACGGTGCTAGGTACTGGCCATATCTCTATAGCCACTATCTTTTAGGGGTCTACTTCCACTCCACCTCTGGTGATGATATGACCTAAGTACAAAATTCGATCAAGCCAAAATTCGTACTTACTAAACTTCGCGTACAACTGGTACTCTTTAAGAATTCGAAGGACTATTCGGAGATGTTGCTTATGCTCTGCTTTATTCTTTCTATAGACTAAGATGTCGTCTATGAATAGTATCACGAACTGATCCAAATAGGGCATGAATATGCGATTTATGAGATCCATGAATATGTAATTATAGAATCTAGCATGTGAGATATGATACTATCATGCTTAGTTTATTTTTCTTGTAATATTTTTTATTTATTAAACATGACTAGTTTCTAAACTTAATGACTAGATCACACTAAGTAGTCTTTTACTCATTTTCTATTAGTGTGACACATTTATCTATGTATGCTATATTATTCTAAGTCTTTTTGGCATGCATATCACTCTATTACGTATGTTCTTTTTGATTTTGAGTTGCTTTCATGTTTTGTCTCCCAATCCTTGTTTCTTTGAAATAGTTATTCTTTACCGATTTATTTTTATTGTCATATACAATATATCGATTTTCACGAATGTACATGACAAGTACAAGTACCTTATGATTTGAAAATTATACCCTATATTTTTATCTTTATAACCTCGCGCTAGACTAATATATTCATTATTTTCTTTTTGATCAGCTTATTGTGAATCAATTATTGTTTTGCCTAATAAAGCCTATTTTTACTTGTTTAGATTTATAATGACTTTTCAATTTTTATTAAGGATACATGACTATGAGATTGTTATGTGATGTTCATGTATCCCTTATATTGATATACATATATGTATAAATATCATTCTGTGGATATATGAGTTGTAGAATCATGAAAAATGCCAAGTTAATGAATGCGGCCTTAGCGCAAAGAACCTTATGCGCTATGCGCTAAAAACAAAAAAAAACTCTATAAAAGGAAACAATAATATATGTGGCATTCCTTCAAACTCTATGCGACATTCTTCAAAGCAGTGAACTTTGACACCATGCGTCGTGTACTTAGGCGCATACAACTCAGCCGCTTAGCTCACTCTGGCACCTTATCGAAAGTCGATTTGTCTCGTGTAGTGTGCAGACGATAGTAACAAGAAAAGAGCTTAGCATAATTATTACACTTTATAGCTGGTTAATGTTTGTAGCATGTATTAACACCCCAGTCCTAAAATACGTAGGACTAGGAGAACATATGCATCCCAGCTACGTATCGAGATGATTCCATCCCATCTCGAACACATATAAGATATCTTGGTGGTCTAACTATTACATATATATCTCAATCCATAAGATAATTAACATCATGAATGAATAGTATATGCCATGGTCTGCAGCACAATAACATATATGTTCGATTCGACCCAAAGAACGATATGGGTCTACAAAACTAGACGAAATAGCATAATAGAATTAACGAATAAATATAAAGCATAAAAAAGTACCTGAGCCAGATACAACAACTCCATGATCAGTGGACTATCTCTGTATGATCAACTACCTGAAGAGATCACCAGATCCTCAGAAGACATAACAAAGTACAGAAAAATATGCCAAGTAGCAGTAAAGAGAATATCTATAAAAAGAAGGGTAATTACCATAACCATCTAAGTGCAAATATGCAGTTGAGGACAACCCTAATACTAGGCCCAGTCGTACTGGCAATCATCCATGGCATCGTGCTGTGATACCGATGGGCGAACGAGTAGCTCTGCTACAGAGACCATGACCACGAGTAAAATAACTATGTCCCAAATATGGAAGCATGATCACAAGTCTAGACGGTCGAATATTTTGGTAGTGTCCTCCCCTACCCATGCTCTAAAACTATTCAGTCAAGTCACGTATGAATCATGTACCAGTAACAAGTCACACGAGCTAGTACTACATGCTATCACAGAGTCCCTAGCCACTAATATCTTATGTCAGACTTAGTACCATATCATCATCATCCATCTTGTCTGTGTCCTATGGTCCATTGTGTCAATGAACACGACATAATGCACGCAACGCCTAATGTCGATATACAATGTCAATAAAATGATATCGACACCCGAATACGATTCTGAGCAATCATGCATCATAAAAAATAATAAATGAGAATAATGCAACAATAAAAAGAAAAAGACAGTAAACCATAACATTGGGAATGTATACTTGTCTGTAACCTCTGTCTGTGTGTACGTCTGACCAACTCCAACGTCCTCGCTACACCCGCCAAGTCCACCTATAATAAATATCCTATTATTAATAACTCCTAAAAACATACCATATATGGACTTTCCATTTATGAACTATAATAATATCTACACACCAAAGATAGTCATAATATCTATACTACACAATTTAACTTATAAACTACCAAATCTTTCTATAAAATTATTTTATTACTAACACAATTTTTAAATTTTGAAAAATATTTATAAATATTTCATATCATTATTTATTATATTTTATTTGTAAAAAATCAAGTATACAAGTCCTAGGTTGTTTCTACAACAATGTTCCTAGACTAGGTATAGGAAATAAGAAATATTTAAAAATTATTAATTTTGGAAAAATGACATAAAATAGGTAAAATTATATATTTATCATGAAAATATGTACAACAATTAATTTGGTGATGGTATACTAAGTTTCAAATTAATTGGACACGTAGAACTCATAGATTTTGGTGTTTCGATATTACAGTGAAACGTCCAGATTTTTAACAAATAACAAACAAAAACAAAATGTTGAAAAACTATTTACGTTGAAAATTTTAGGAACTCTAGTTTCTTAACAAAAATATACGGAATGTCAAAGTGGCCCAAAAGTGGATAAAAATTGGCTCGCAACAGAACTGGTCTGTTCTGGACACCTTTTTCGTAGAATGAATGCCTCGGCCAAACCGTTTGAAACTTTATGGGTAGCCAATTAGACATGAAAATATACACATATATTTCTATTATTTTTTTTCATAAAAAGATGAGGTCGAAAAGTTCACTAAACCCTAGATGCAAAACAACATACCTGCTGGAACAAATTCAGACTTCGATTCTGACATTCGGCTAACTTATAGGGCTATTTTGGTGTACTAGAAGGGATTGTGAACGTATGGAGGGTTTATAGGATTGTAGAGGGCCGTATCAGCTTCACAAAAAAAATTTGTGGAGCATCACGGGAGGTTGGGAAGGGGTCAAAATTGCTGTTACGCCACAAGGTGCTGCGGTTGAATTAGGCTAGGAGGGGACTTCAGTTTTTGTAATGTATGGAGAAAGGGATTGTAGTTTTTTAAATTATAAAACTTTTGAGTTTTATATATTAGGATTTGGTTGCACCATTTGAAAGATATGCATATTTGAATCAATGGGTAATTAATAGGTTTCCTAATTTAGAAAGTCAATGGTGGATTGTTTCAAATATATTATAGCTGTACATAATCCTCTAAAAACAAATGTAAATTCATCCTTATTAGTTATGATAACCTATTATAGGCTCAACCAAGGCTAATTGAACTAGTTCTAGGCCTATAGGGTTTATGGAATTGAAATTGACTCTGAAAAGCTATTTAATGGGTCTTGTGTGCCATTTGAAAATAAATAGCACATGAGAACACAATTGAGTGAGACACCATTGGCATGTGTAGTAGGCTCAAAATAGGTCAAAACTATATATTGGTTCAAATGATTTGGTGCAGAGTTAGGCCTTAATTGCTATTTGGAAAGCTAGTCAAATTTTACGGTAGAGACTAAAATGACTATTTTACCTCTAAAGTTGTACATAAAAAATATAGCACAAGAGAACATGTTTGGATGTGACATGATATATCAAACTGAAGCTGGGCTCGTCTAAAATACGATAATCGGACAAGATATGAGAAATTGATAATTGTCGTGCTTTAAAAATAAAAGTTACGGTAAAGTACTACAATAGTCATTATTGATCATAAAATATAGTTTAATATTAAATATCCATATTAAGTAAACAAAAATAATTAAAAAAATCAAAAATTAGGGGTCTTACAGCATACATCAAATCTGGTCAGCAGTATGCAACTGATTCGTCATGCGACAAAATTGGCATGCGGTAAGGTTGTTCTGTTGCATGCTAGTCATTACGTGGAGATCTCAACGGAGTTAGCAAGCTTCTGCAATCGTTGCATCAGATCATCAACGGAGTAAAGACGTCCACAATATAATTGATCTCCTTCGCTAATATCTTTCCAAATTTTTGTACTTAGAATTATTGTATTATGATTCTTTTGTACTCTGTCACGTCCCAGAACCAGAATACTGGAGAGCGGAAGACAGACAGCCAGCTACGTATATTGAAGTGCAACCCACCTCGCAATACGGTCACGACTGTCTAGATGCATGAGGGTTAAACTACAATCTATCAATCTCTATGGTTGGGAACAAGCCTAATGTCTCAATCTCAAGCAAGCAAATAAATGTACAAGATGTTAGATCATCAGACATACAAAGTAAGGCGTACTAAACATTACATATTCAGATGATCATGAAGCTAGTCATACAAAATACGAGACTAGCAAGAGTTAAGTCATACATGATCAATACTAGGATTTGTCAATCATGTTACAGCCCTTAGGCAAACAGAAATTGAGTTTCAACATGAGCTAACACTTGCTCGGTGACTGAACGCCTCAAAAGAATAATTTACAATAGAGTGGAAGAGCAAAATAAGAAACCCACTCGTTTCCAGGATTACGTCTGGTGTTCACCATCTGGCTGATAAGCAGGAAGATCCTCGGATATCACTCCAAAATCTAGCCATACAAAACCAGCTGGGTCAGACCCCAGAAAGAGCAAGTGCCACAAGGGAGGCTTCATTAAGGAACTAAAATCAACAGATAATAAATAGAAGAATAAATAAATGAACGAACTTAAATGACAAGAAAACAGGGTTAGAATAAAATAATAACTTGTATTAGGAAAAAAATAAGAGACGAAATATAATTTCCAGGCTAATGACAAGCAAGCATTCAGACACGGCCAATCAAGTCCTACGTCTTGCTATCATTAGCTAACTAGGGTTATCACAGGCCTAGTTACTAGCAAGATGCAATGAGATGTTCCCGTAGTCATAAGCCTTGCAGCTATCCAGGTTATCCAGGTGAGGTGATTTATTAGAGTTATAAGAGTTATCAAGATTACTGATGTACTTCCAGTACTTATGTTTTTAAGAAGTGCCCCACATGATAGAGGGCTGGAAATGTGCCCTACTCATCGCCAGGCTACAAGTCCCTCAGGTGTGGCTGGGATAACGGGATCGCCTGTAACTGGAAAAAATCTCTCTATATGAACTACTTGATCAATCTAGTCATTAATCTAGTCAGATTTATTGTGAATTCCTGACCGTGGTAACCAGGAACCTATGTCCTAGACATGATGCAAGACGAGACAAGTAGCTTGTATAGGCACAATCAAGAAAGTCAACCATGATGTCAAGACAAGAGTTACTTAGCAAGTTAGGGTAGCTATCGCAACAGCCTTTCAAGATTATATATGTCATGTCAGGTTACTTGTCATGTCAAGAGTACTTGTCTGGAGTACGTTTCGACGGGCCACTTATCAAGAGTTATCAAGACGGGTTCATATTATCATGTTCAAGTCAAGTTCAAGTTACTATCTCAAGACTATCAAGTGTCAAGTCGGGTCGTCGCAATTTAGGCCAAGTATAGAAAACATACAAGAAAGATCGAGAACATCCATGTGTGATTGAAAGTATAAGTCACATATGAACTCTGATTAAAGTGAGACAGGAAGATTCTTGAAGATAAGACAAAAATCCATGACTTTTATGTTTTGAGTTTTTCAAGATTCTAGCTACAAAATAGATTAAACAGAAAAAACAGTCATTTAGAGTGATTCGCGTACGGGAAAAAGGCACATGGCACAAGGTGCAAGGCGTGCGAGATGCAAGGTATACGAAATTCAAGGTGCATTAGATGCACGAGGTACAAGGTGTACGAGGTGCGCGAGGTGTAACATGCACGAGGTACACGAGGTGCAAGGTGCGTGGATCAAAAGGTACGCGAGGTGTAAGGTACGCGAACCAAAAGGTGCGCGAGGTGTAAGGTGCGCAGACCAAAAGGAGCACGAGGTGCAAGGTGTGCGAACCAAAAGGTGTGCGAACCAAAAGGTGCACGAGGTGCGAACGAGGTGCGCACGAGGTAGGCAAGGTGTCGTCCCTACCAGCAAGCTTTTGGCCATAGAGTTTTAGAAACTTTCAATGTCCATAAGTTGGGCTAAATGACTCGAAATTAGGCAAAATAAAGGTCTAAACTGAATGAAATTGAATTCTCTACAACATGGAACAAGTAGTTTTCGAAAATAACAAAGTTTAAGAGATCAAAATAAAAAAAAAACAGAAGAAACTATAAACTTAGATATACAAAAATGTAACCATCAAAACCAAAATCTCTAAGTTCTAAAAAAGCTGAGAATCAAGCAAGGGAGACAATAGAACCATAAAATTTGAGATCAATCATGAAGCAAGTTGCACTTGCCTAGGGCTTGGTAGGTGGGAGGAGTAAATAAAGAAGATGAAGAAGTAATGAGAAATAATGGAGGGGATAGAGAGAGAGAGGAGTTGGTTTTTATACAAACCCTTCTCATCTCAAACCAAAACAAACCAAGTCAAGCCAAGCCAAGCTAAGTTGAACCAAACTGAATTAAACCAAGGCAAGATTAAACCAAGACTAGGCTAAGCAAGACAAGTCAAAATATGGGTCACCTGACAAAAGTCAGAATTCCGTACACGTATACTAAAAATACGTATAACGAAAAACGGGAGTGACAACTCTACCCACCTTAAAATAATTATGTCCTCAAAATTTAATCAAGAGGCTAGAGATGTCGGGACAAGCTATACTAACCACAGGCAATCTACCACTAGCAATTAATCAACCAATCATTCATACAAGCAAGGAGTTAAAAGCATAAGGCATAAGGAAGACATTATACCTCATGAGTCAAACAGGTGTGGATATCGTGATCGGATATCATCCTCACATTTCCATGTTGACTCACCCAAAGAGCGATGACCCCAAGCAACACGGACTAAAATAATAGTCTTGTTCTTGAGTATCTTCTTCCTTCGGTCCAATATGGATACAGGACTTTCCTCATACGAAATGATGGTACCAACAACCAATTTCGAATGATCAAGGATATGGCTCGGAATTGGAATGAACCGTCACAATGGGGATACATGGAATACGTCATGTACCTTACATAACGACGGCGGAAGAGCGAGATGATATGACATATTACCTACTCGCTCGAGAATATCGAATGGCCCTATATACCTAGGACTAAGCTTTTCCTGCATGCCGAATCGAATGACGCTACGGGTTAGCGAGATCCTAAGGAATACGTGGTCGCCGATAGAAAACTCAAGAGGACGCCGATAAGAATCGGCCCAATGGCGCTGACGATCTTGTGCAACTCGAAGATGATCTTTAACTTGTCTGACCACCTCGATAGTCTGCGTAACCATTTATGGACCAAGCATCTGCCTCTGGCCTACATCATCCCAGGCTAAAGGTGATCTGCACTTTCTGCCATACAGTGCCTCAAAGGGTGCCATCTGGATACTGGCCTAAAAATTGTTATTGAAGGAGAACTCCACCAAGTGCAGGTGGTCTTCCCACGAACCACCGAAGTCTAGTGTAGATGATCGCAATATATCTTAAAGAGTTTGAATCGTGCACTCCGACTGACCAAATGTCTGTGGATGATAAGCTGAACTAAACTTGAGACGAGTTTCCAAACTCTTTTGAAGACTCCGCCAAAAGTGTGATGTAAATATTGAATCTCTGTCCGCTATGATACTGACTGACACTCCATATAATCTAACTATCTATCTGAGATACATCTATGCTAGCTGATCCATCGATTGACCAATCCTGAAAGTGAGAAAATGAGCTACCTTGGTGAGTCGGTCAACTATAACCCATGTAACATCTCTCCCAGTTAGGGATTTAGGTAACCCAGTTATAAAATCTATGGTAATATGCTCCCACTTCCATTCTGGGATTGGTAAAGGTTGAAGAAGTCCAGCTGGTCTCCGATGTTCAGTTTTAACTTGTTGGCAAACTAAACAATGAGAGACAAACTGAGCTATCTCCTTCTTTATGCCATTCCACCAGAAATGCTGACGGATATCACGATACATATTCGTACCACCGGGATGAATTAAATACTGTGAACTATGAGCCTCAGCCATGATCTTCTGCCTGATGTTACCACTGGGTATACAAAGATGCCTTCCATATCGGGGCGTGTCATCTTCGTGAATGCATAACTCTGCTCTCCGTCCTGCTTCACATTCTGCCATAAGCCGCTGAAGCTTAGAATCTAATGACTGTGCTATCTTGATCCTCTCTACTATACTAGACTGAACTTGCATACTGGTCATCAATGCCACATTAGTAGGGAGAACTATCTCTATACCCATCTTCTGAAGATCCGCTAATAACTCTGGCTGCCTGTTAGAAAATAAGCTCATGCTCTTCTACTCAACGCATCTGCAACTACATTGGCCTTCCCAGGATGATACTGTAGGTTGATGTCATAATCTGCCAATAGCTCTAGCCACCTTCTCTGACACATGTTAAGATCCTTCTGGGTAAACACATACTTAAGACTCTTGTGGTCGGTGAAAATCTCTATCCGATCTTCGTACAAGTAATACCTCCAAAGCTTAAGGGAAAAAACCACCGCTGCTAACTCCAAGTCATGGGTTGGATAATTTCTCTCATGATCACGAAGCTAACGTAATGCATATGCTACTACCTTGCCATGTTGCATCAAAACACATCACAATCTTCTGTCTGAAGTATCACAATAAACTAAAAATCCTCCAGTTCTATCTGGAAGCGTGAGAATGGGTGCCGTCATCAATCCTTGCTTCAACTTTTCGAATAAACTCTGTCATTATGCTGTCCAAGCAAACTGCACATCCTTGCGGGTCAACTGCGTCAATGGTGCTGAAATTCGAGCAAAGTCTGACACAAATCATCGGTAATAGCTGGCCAATCCTAGGAAACTGCGAACATCTGCGACGGTGCTAGGTACTGGCCATATCTCTATAGCCACTATCTTCTAGGGGTCTACTTCCACTCCACCTCTGGTGATGATATGACCTAAGTACAAAATTCGATCAAGCCAAAATTCGTACTTACTAAACTTCGCGTACAACTGGTACTCTTTAAGAATTCGAAGGACTATTCGGAGATGTTGCTTATGCTCTGCTTTATTCTTTCTATAGACTAAGATGTCGTCTATGAATAGTATCACGAACTGATCCAAATAGGGCATGAATATGCGATTTATGAGATCCATGAATACTGCTGGCGCATTGGTCGCTCCGAATGGCATAACGAGAAACTCCCAATGTCCATATCTAGATCTGAATGCTGTCTTCGTGATGTCTTGCTCTCTGACTCTGATCTGATGGTACCTCGACCGCAAGTCAATCTTTGAGAATATTGATGCTCTACTGAGTTGATCAAATAAATCATCTATCCTTGGTAGGGAATATCTGTTCTTAATTTTTTACATAATTTAAGGTACGATAATCAACACATAATTTTGACGTACAATCTTTCATCTTCACAAGAAGCATCGGGACTCCCTAACGTGATCCACTAGCACGAATGAATCTTTTGGTTCTGAGTTCTTCAATCATCTTATAAAGGACCTCCAACTCTCGTGGTGCCATTCTATAGACTCTCTCTGATACTAGTGCCATCCCTGGAATCAAATCAATAGTGAACTCTATCTCTCTCTCTGGCGGTATACCTGGGAGCTCTTCGAAAAATATATCAGGAAATTTTTCTACTACTCTGGAAAAATGAACTGTTGCTGCTACCGCCATCCGCAAGACTGATGGAGAAGGTTCTACTTCACCTCTAGAAAATAAAAACTCTTCTTCGTCAAAAATACCAAAAATAATCCTGCCAATATGGTAGTCTATTCTTGCGTATTGATCCTTCAACCAATCCATTCCTAGGACCACATCATAGTCGTCTATAGAAAATTCTATCAATCTAGCGAAAAATTCTCTACCGCTAACTACGATTCGACACGAGGAAAGACTCTATCTACTCTCACAAGACCAATACCAGTAAGTATATTGAGCCTTATTGATAATGACTCGGGCTCCAGTCCTATCCGTATAGCAAATTGTGTAGACATAAATGAATGCGATGCACCCGAATCAAATAATACTGATACTGGAAAAGAGTAGACAAGAATGGTACCTGCTACCACCTTACCTGATGCCAATTCTTCTGCCAGGGTCAGAGCCATAGCTTGACCCTGTCCTCTTGGTGCTGGTCCCCTTTGCGGGTGACCTTTCTGCCTGTTTTGAATTTGAGCTTGGGCCTGAACATATTGTTGAGCCTGAGGCGGTAACGGCCTTGGAGGCTGGTACTGCTGATGCTGCAGCTGTACTGGTGCTGGTGCCCTAACCGATGGACTGGTCATGGTTGATGACGATGAACCGGCTCTATGCGGACAAGACCCAATTTTGTGATCCGGTGCCTTACAAGCCAAGCACAACCCCTGTGCCCTGCGACACTCTGAAACCACGTGCCCAGGCTTCCCACAATGAGTGCAGCCCATTGCGGAAGACTGCTTCTGCCTCTGTTGCTGAGGGTACCTCGGTGTCGAGTGCTGAACCAATAGTCAAAGCCCTAGCTGCCAGGGTTGGTGCTGATGACTGGGAATGTAACCACCACTTTTCAAAAAAATAAGGGTATTTTGGTAATTATGTGATTTTTTTGTTTTTGTTTTTTTTGGATTAATTTATAATATTTTAATTGGTGTTGTGTCAGTAGTCGGTTTAACTTTAGCTAACCAGGATTAGAGACTAACCATGACATTAGAAACCTAATTACCTGTCACACTTACTTTTTCTAATTAGGGGTATTTTAGTCATTGTGCATTATTTGATTTTTATTGATTGTTGTGTAGCTTTGATTGATGTTTCGGGTGGTAGAAGGTGGTATAACCTTAGTCAACCTTGATTAGAAGCCTAATAATGTATTAGATTTATTATTGGCTTTTTAGATTGAATTTAGAATTATTGCCTATTTTTAAGAATTATTTAATTCATTTTTAGCTATTTTTTTCATTGGGCCTTTAAGCCTTTTTGTCAATGGCCTTTTTAGCAACTTAAGAGTGCTTGGCCCATGACTAAACCCTAACCCTAACACACCCCCATACGTGGCCGGCCAACACAGTAGCCCCCCTCTCATTGTGTAGAAATCACATAGCCTCCACAAGATCAACCCTAGTTTCTCTTTTTCTCCAAAAACCCTAACTTTCTCATCCGGCATCTGATTCGCGTCAAACAAATTGCGTTACGACCGTGGGGAGGAGAAGAACTTGCTGGAGCATTGCTAGCAAGGAGTTGGAGATGTTCGCTTGGGAGAAACCGGTCGTCAAAGCGCTCGAGGATTCACTTTTATTGAGATTCCAACTCTCAATAGGTAAACCTCGTTCTACCATTGTTCCTTCAAAAATTTCTGCATTTTAGCATCTTATAGGTATCCCAGACCTGTGCATGAAGTTTGGTAGGTTTGTGATTTCGTTTGATAGTCGTATCGGACACGTGTCGGTCCTATGGAACACGTGTTCGATGAAATGCCACTTAGAACTGAAAAGTATTATTTTTCGATTCTGTTTTTACGAATTCTTTGCTAATATTATTTCTAACAACTTTCGTGAAGATGGATCTGAAATCGTGTCACGACCCGTAGCCAGTTTTCGGACGCGAGCTCGTGAGCAAGCCAGCTACGTATCGAACAGACTCCAGCCCGGCTCAAATACGTAAACACTGTCAAGGCTAAGGTATACTCCAAATCATGGCAAACAACTCTAAATCTCAATCCACAATAAGAATATAAAACATGAATGAACACTATGGGTCGTAGTCTGCAGCCCACTAGCATAAATGCCCGATAAGACTCTGAAGGAAATAACAAGAGTCTAAAACTGAATCAAGAAACATGATAACTCATAATAAAGTATGAAAGCACGAGCGGATAATAAACACGATAACGATATCTGAATTCCGCAAGAACCACAAATCCTCCGCCATCCAGAACTACTAGCTAACTCCATACAATCGCTAAACCTGAGGAGATCATCTGGTCCTCAGAGGACATAGCAAGATACATAATATACATGCCTATCTAACAGTTTTACCATGCGCAAGAAAGATAAATAAGAAATACAGGAACACGACAAATGAAGACGAATATGAACATGAACACAAACACGAATACGAACACGAACATGAATACGAACACGAACATGAACACAAACACGAATACGAACACGAACATGAACATGAACACGAACACGAATACACGAACACTAGAACAACTACGCATAAATGAACTGCCAGATGAACGATAATCACGAGATCAATGGAAGAACCAAACCCTCGTCCCGAGTGTGGACTCTCTGGTTTGAACTAAGCACTAACCCTCGTCCCGAGTGTGGACTCTCTGGTTAGCTCACGGCAAGACACCCTCGTCCCGTGTGTGGACTCTCTGGTGTAATTGTCAACCCTCATCCCGAGTGTGGACTCTCTGGTGCACCAAATAACCCTCGTCCCGAGTGTGGACTCTCTGGTTGTGTACAACGATAATCAAGGCTATGGCAGTTCACTACACGCACTCGATCTATGATACGACTCAAGCAAGGTACTGACGAGAAACTCCAAATGTGAAACACAAGGCCAAAACATGAACATGGCTATAAACAATAAAAACAACTCTACAGAATATAACACGAAAAGCACATGTCATAAACAATCAAAGACTGAAAACAGAAAAGAAATATATGTAAATAAAACTGTAGAGGAAGGCAAGGTATACTTGCCTGTTAATTATTCCAAGGTTGTACTGAAGATATGAATGTCCAATTCCACCCTTTGATTCAATAAGCTTAATCGACAGGTATATAAATATAAGCATAATTAGCAATGTCTTACAATATTATTTAATATGTAGGTACCTGTATTCCAGTTTTATACCTATATGGCTATATTCATTACTCCTATAATTCATAGCCTTTATATATTTAATACTATTACTAACTTTTTATTTACTTTATTAAGAAAGCATCTAATCCACTCTAAATTAATTATTCCATTAATTCCATAATCACATCAAATTTTTATACAGGTAGCCCGTAAGGTTGATTTAGTAATTTCCCTATATATGAAGGGCTATTGTCAACTGCTTCTCAAGTATGTGATTATAGCCTTTACTATTATCTTCTTCTTGAAAAACAAATGGAAAGCTACATATTTACAACAACTTTTTAATCCTTGCTCCTTTTATATTCCTATATTATAACAGTAAAAGATTTCTAGAGCTTACCTGCGTGGAAGTAACATCGACCAGCATGCGGGATCGACCAAGGGATTGTAGTCTTCGTTGGTTGCTTGGACGAGGGTCTGCTATAGATGAGAAATTGCGACGTAGCTTCTCGGGATTGTCAGTCGGTCGTTGGCTTTTTGGTAGCGCATTCAATGGGACTTGTTTCCGAGTCACGCATGTCTGAATAGGGCGAGGAAGATGGCAGGTCGGTGCATCCCGATGTGGCCACGACGACTCGACGGTCGGGGATACGATGTCACCTCGTCTGTGAATGAGTCCGAACTCGAGTTGCAGCACCATTGCCATCCATATGTTCACTGAGTAGTCGGGACGCGACGGAAACGCCGCATAGAGGGGTCAATTGGACGATACGTCACTCCGGCGATGGCAACATGATGCTTCGTGGTCTCTATGGTGGTCCAGTTGGAGTGGGGCGTCGCGTGAATGGTGGCTCCGAGGTGTGGCCGCGCCTGCTGCACGGTACTGTTGCCGTGCTTGGCCGCAGCGCCAGTCGGCGGCGATACCAGGGTGGCCGCGCCTGCTGCATGGTACTGTTGCCGCGCTCGGCCGGAGCGCCTGCCGGCGGCGATACCAGGGTGGCCGCGTCTGCTACATGGCATTGTTGTCGCGCTTGCTGCGCTTGCCATGGAATGAGGAGGTCGGTGATAGAGGGGGTGATCGAGCTCGTGTCGCTACTGCTGATGCAGTTGCTGTTCTCTCCTTTAAGAGGAAGTCGAGAACAACTCAGAACGAGGAAGGAGAAGAAGAATAGGTGGCGGCTAGCTTGTTTAGGGTTTGATGGTTTTTTCCCTGCTCCCCTTGCTCTATCTTTATATATACCGGAGATATATTTTCACTGCTGCGTTAATCAGAGGGTCGGCCTGAGCTCGTGGGGAGCTCGGCTGGGCCTGGCCCGAATGGGCTGGCTGGGCTTTGTTTTAGGATTCTTTTTCTAACAAAATGTATTAATGTATAATTTCTATATATTATATTTCTATATATGTATATATTTCTTATACACCCACACATATGCATATATGTATATATATAGATTATATATATATATATATATATGAATATATATTATATAGATAGATATATATATATATAATATGCATAT
>JANAVB010010400.1:12463348-12576594 GCA_029216955.1 Iris pallida | reverse complement strand
TTATTTCAGCGCACCCTTCAGACCGGAATGCATTTCTGGATCTGATCTTCAGGATCCAATGTACCAGCCTCCCGCTTTTCCCCGATCCCAATGCCTACGACTTTATGTACCCCGGACGACATTGATCCTTTTTGTGCTTTCTCTTCTACCGGGCTCAGGATGGAAGGGATGATCCGGCCGATGAGTAGGGATGGCTTTCTTATGTTGATGATTCGATAAGTGGTTGTCTTTTTCCTTTTTTTTTTTGTGCTTTTATGTCTTTTGAGGTCCTTCGGGACCAGTGTTTGAGAATCTTTCGTTGTGTGTAGTCCTGCGGGGACTTGATATCTGTTTCTTTTATTGTCTTGCTAACTCTCGTAGAGGAGAGTTTTTATCAGTTCTTATGTAGTGTTGGCTGTCTTGTCACGCATTCTCCAATTCCAAACTTTTTCTATCAATGCATGCTTTTATCTATGATACTGTTTCCATATTCACTGCTATTTTTTATATATATTTCCATCTTTGACTAAGTGACAAAGGGAAAGAAACGTATTGAGAGGGAGTTGTCTACCTACAGGGGAGTCACTCCCTGAAGATGCTATCTCTCTATTTTGTCAATTATCAAAATGGGGAGATTGTTGGCACATTTTATTTTGATATATTAACAGCATTTTCGTAGTTTTAGTTTTCTCTGTTATCAGATTGACATCATTTCAGAAGCTCTCTACATAAAGTCTGTCCATTCAAGAATAGCAACCATAGACTTGAAGACTGCAACAAGACCCCGGCATTCCTTGACAAGACGGCTTTCTACACTTCAAGATTTCGAGTCTGTACAAGGTCTAGGTCTTTCTGTAAACACTTAATGTTGGATGACAAACTAAAAGCTTTCTACATATTCAGTCAAAAATCAATTCCTTATAGAACGGCATACCGGCGGTATGCTCCGACATACCGGCGGTATACCGTTTTATACTGACCACAAAACTTTCTGTGAGAAATGTTCGGCATACCGACAGTATGCTCCGGCATACCGACGGTATACCGTTTTGTGGATCACAAAACGTTCTGTGACAAACATCGGCATACCGACGTATGCTCCGACATACCGACGGTATACCCGTTTTGTTTGCCTCAAAAACGTTCTGTGATAATTATCGGCATACCGACGGTATACTCCGGCATACCGGCGGTATACCGTTTTTGTGAGCCATAAAACATTCTGTGACAAAACATCGACATACCGACGGTATGCTCCGGCATACCGACGGTATGCCATTTTGTTTATCACAAAATATTCTGTGACAAACATCGGTATACCGACGGTATACCGACGGTATACCGGGTTACGAATTTTTTTGAATGGCATACACTGCATTAATGACGAGCATTAAATGCTCCCAACGGATACAATTATGACCGTTACTGTTTGACCGGCATACCGACGGCATTCGTCCATACCGACGGTATACCGGTCAGCCTGTATCCAGGAGCATTAAATGCTACATACTCTTGGTTTCTTATAAATGCAAGCCTTCTTTCTTCTTGGAGGTTTATCCACTCTTGCCATAAATTTTCCAACACAACCAAGAGCTCCACCATTAATACTCTACCAAGTTTTTAATTGTCATCCTCTCCCAAAGTGCTAGAGTATTTAAGAGTTGTAATTTTCGATCTTCAAGTGTTAGAAGATCAACAAGTTCTCTCTCATTTCTTTGAAATTGGCGAGCCTTCGTAAGAAAACTCGTGTGTTGAAGTTGGCGAGTTCTTCGGATCCAAACTCGTGTTGAAGTTGACGAGTTCTTCAGATCCAAACTCGTGTGTACTATTTTATTAAATAGTGAATTTAAGCCGGAGAGAGTTTCGGGACTGGATTGCCTCAAGCGAGGATCCAGGATACATCTTGTGTTTGATCTTCTTACTCTCTCTCTTTTATTTTGACGTATATTGCTTCTTGTGCTTAAGTTATTTTTTATTTTCCTATTCACCCCCCCCTCTAGGGTTCTACAGTTTGATATTTTAAGTTCATTTTTAGGTGTTTGCGACTTGTTACATATTGTTCGATAATTTTGATTAATTGTTTGACTGGTAGAGGCTTGACTTTAAAATTAATGCTTCCAAAAAAGTAAAATATATATTTAGGTTAAGAGGTTCTACAATATTAAGTGTGTTAATTGATCAAATATTAATTGGTAAAATACCGATACCGAATAAAAATCGACCGAATACCGATTTAACCGAAACCGAAAATACCGATTCTAAATGGTACGATATTGGTATTGATTTTTCAAATACCGATTTTAAAAAAATACCGAAAAAATCGACCAAATACCGACCGATTATACCGACGCTCACCCCTACATACAATCAAGCAATCCATATGTCAAACTTTTTGATATTATTAGAAAAAAATGATTGTCGAATCGGGGGGGAGGGGGGGGGGGTCGCGTGTGTAGATCGCATTGACATGACGGTACTTTATTGGCTTCAATTATCACCATCCTGCTAGCACCGGACTCCACTTTCGCCAATGGGGGCCGCCACATCAACGTGGTCTGCTGCATGCGCGGTCCCCCATTAGCCACCTTAGCTACATAATATTTCTCTGATCAGATTGGAGTTGTTTATCACTCGCTAATTTTGCAAAAAACTTTTTAATAGCAACTTATACAGATAAGAATATTTTTAAAACCATTCAATTTAGGAGGAACATTTGGGAGCAGGTTAGACATTGGAAGCGTAGTGATTTCAAAAAGAATTATTTTGTATAAGGGTACCAGGTTTAGACCTTATTAGACTTTGGGTACTGAATTTGTCCGTTTTAGACTTTGGGTACTTGAACTTTTTTAGTGACACATTTTAAATTGGACTTTAGTGAAGAAATGAGTCTTTTAATGACGAATGTTCGTCACTGAAAATGTTCGAATAGTCAAAATCTAAAACGGACAATCCTAATACCCAAAGTCTAATTAGATTCTAAATTTGATACTTTTGTACAAATATCCTTTCAAAAAAGCAGGTTATGCTAATCAATATATAGCGAACTAGGCCTTTGAATATTGCATGGACAAGTTTGTATATTCAAGAAAATATTCACCGGTCTGTTTTGTTCAAGGAACTCACCTCTGAAGTGGGTACCTTTTTGGAACTGTATCATGATTTTGGAGAGTTCCTGTGTTTGGTTAAAAAACTGGAGGTGGATTAGGAAGTCTACGACAGGACATCCAGTAAATTAACACCCCCTCCCCGTCCCCCCTAAAAAAAAAAAAAAAAAAAAACTAAACTAAACTTCCATTCCGCTTCTTAAAAAAAAAAATCAGAAAGTTGTTCCAGGTGTTAAAGTCACCGCATTATAGTGGACGCTAACGAGGAGACGAAGCTCCTCCTTTTTGGAGTCGACCAAGAGAATGCGGCGGGGGTCAAACAGGAGGTGGGTTTTCGCGATGGGGAAGGGGAGGGTCGAGCTCAGAGAGAGAGAGAGAGAGGGGTATGGGAGAGAGGAGAGAGGTCGCGACGCGAGCCGAGTTCCAGAAGGCTATTATATATATACTAGTCTATATGTACATACTTTGTACATATTTTAATTAAAATAGTATAAGATCAGTTGTCGTCTTTCTGTTTTTTCTATATGGCTATTCATGTGCGTGTGCTTTCGTTTTACAATGCCAAGAGATTCGAAGTAAGAATTTAATTTTTTTAAAAATTTTCTATTGATCATAATAATAATATTTAGAAAATGGTAAGGACAAAACAAATTATTACTATTGGAACATGATCAAGAATTATATGGAAAAAAAAATTTCATAGCATCCAAACTTTATTGCTTTGACTTTAACATAAATGACATGTAAGTCTTTATAAAAATACTCGAGGGTATTTTAGGAATTCAAAAGTTTCACCACCAAAATTTTATATTATACAGTAGAATATATATATATATATATATTATATATATATATATATATATATATATATATATATATATATATATATATATATACTAGCATATGTGGACGTGCCTTGCACGTATTTTAACATTTTTTAATTAGTTTAGGAAGACTTTTTAGGAAGACCAAAGGGTATTTTCGGAATTCAAAAGTTATCCTTATTAAAATTAATGAACTATTTTTAATTAGTATAAGTATGTAAGGGTATTTTCGGAATTCAAAAGTTTCACCATCTAAGTTTTCCTATTTTATATATATATATATATATATATATATATATATATATATATATATATATATATATATATATTTTTATATATATATATATATATAGAGAGAGAGAGAGAGAGAGAGAGAGAGAGAGAGAGAGAGAAAAGCGGTCTCAGGAGAAAATGGAGAGGAAGCGTTTGGGAGATTATGTGGGAGAAAGACTTGATATTTCTTTCTTTCTAATAATAATAATTAATATAGAATTAAAAATAATAATTAGTTCATACTATTTCTAATAATTAATCAGAGGAGAATGGTAAGGGATAGTGTATTTATTTCTAAAAATAAAAATTAATTAATAATATAAATGTAGAATTAAAAACTAAAAATTAATTTATATTATTTAATAATAATAATAATTATTAACTTTTTAATACATACAAAAAATAATAATAAATAATACTAGTTGGGGTAATCTCATCCTATTTAAAAGTGGCAAACAATGTCACTTCTCAACTACCACTTCAATAACCATCCAAACGAAAAAACAACAAAAGTTACAATTTTAACTCACTTCAATAACTATATATATATCCAAATGAAGGAATTCATAAAATATATATTTATACGTATTACTTGCATGTACAATACGTATGCAAACTCTCCACTTCTAAATTTTTTATTTCGTCCATTTCGTCGAAACCAAACATTCTCTAATGGATAGCAAAATATTCGACCGTGTAAAATTTGCACAATTCTTTTTGTCAATGTTCAATTCTTTACGGAATTATAAATTTGAACAATGATATACTTGAGGACTAAAATTAAGAGATTAGTACGGAAACAATTGAGTTATATATATATATATATATATATATATATATATATATATATATATATATATATATATATATATATATATATATATATATATTGAAATAGTAATTATTTTTCGGAATCGTTTTTATTGGGATTCGAATTTCTGATCACTCAGGACGTATATATATATATATATATATATATATATATATATATATATATATATATATATATATATATTGAAATAGAAATAGTAATTATTTTTCGGAATCGTTTTCACTGGAATTCGAATTTCTGATCACTCAGGACGTATATTTTACCACTACCACTAGGCTATGGTCATTGGCATATATAATCTCAGTTTCCTCTAAAGAAAAGGCACGCACACTTTTTAAATTTATACTCTGTCAAAATTTATATTCTATACCTTCAATACTAACTTTAGCATCGGAGTGACATCCGAAAATTATCCCACCTCTAACAAATTTTATATCTTGTATTTTAAATCCTAACTGGAGAGTCGGAGTGAACAAACACTTGTTCGTGCATGCATGCAATCGAAAAGCTTACGGAGACAAAAGGAGGTTCCAATGGTTCAAGCAAGTCATCTTAGATGGATCATGTTATTGTTATACAAGTCATGTAGGTATTATTATTATTATTATTATTATTATTATTATTATTATTATTATTTTCTTTCATGCATATACAGATTATGCGACTTCTAATGTGGGACCGTGGATAGGGCGGCCGTGCGTCCTCACGATATTTCATCATTATCATTGTACCTCTGTCAACACTGACACTCTCTTGATCGTGCACGAGATGAGGGACGTCCACGGGCCGGTCGCACCCGCTCGACTGCACGCACAAGACGAGATAACTTCTGTGATTTCTGTTAGTCCTGGGACTTGATCAAAGATGGTAGACACGATGTCGAGATCAGAGGTTCAACAAACGTTCACCTTCTGATTATTCTCGAGATCCAGGAGGAACACTACAATATAAGTCTGATTACAAAAGCAACAATAATCAGAAAGAAAATCTCACGTTCTTCCTCGCAATCGCAGTTGCAGACGGACAGAACTGAGTTACAACTCAGATGAAGGAGAAGAAAGAAGAAAGAAGAAAGAAGAAGAGGAAAGGTTCTTGCTGGGGTGATTAAGATCACCGTTGCTCAAAGCAAGATTCGTCCCAACACGATCTGCTCCCAGGAACCAGCAAGTTCACGAAGAACTTCTGGAACGCTCGTAAGTCAATATTTGAGACTTGAACGGGCTTCCTGGACTTTACAGACTCCCTTAACTCTCTTCTTGGTGCATCTTTCAAAGGAGGCCAAGGGGCTCTATTTATAGAGTGGAGTTGAGACTTCACCTCTTCTCCTATCCGATGTGGGACTAAAATACCAATACTCAAAAATAGAGTTTGATATTTTAGATCATCCCACAATCAGTATAGAAGTGTGCCAGTCCACGCCTACCCCCCGAACACTTCCGTGCATGCACGAGACATCCTGGAGTCCGTGTCCGAGTCCGAGTCCGCACAACAAAAATCAACTTGCATCCTTGTTGGATTTAATCCTTTTTCCTTCTAGGAAAATACTCCCACATGGCACAAACTTGTGCCCCACTACACCTCATGTGCACACCTCAACACAAGCAATGCATTATATTGAGATACTCACCATTTGGTGTAGCCGATGTGGGACTATCTTTTCTAGTCCAAAGGCAAAAAATACCAACAATCCCCCACATATCTCAATATATGGGTTGAGCGTTCCCCACAGTGACTGCCCATCATGCATTAGGAGAGATGTCGCTACGACTTGAATCTTCCCGCATAGGTTAAATAACAGCATGATACAAGAATGGACTAAGTCTTGAATTCTGCATCATAACTGCAATTCTTTCTACTCACATAATGACATCAACTGTGCTTCTGGCTGCACATTGAAGGCCTTGTGCCAGCCTGGTTTCAGTGTATAATTTTGGGCGTCTACAAGTTTACCCTCAAGAGACGGCCTGATATCTCTTTCCATACACTATAGGTGAGTTCTTTATTAAAGAGATATGGCATGAAGTCTTGCACTTCCTTGCGGTGCTACGCCGCTATGACATGGCCTGAAGCCGAGGCATTATCCCTACCTGGAAACCTCATCGTAGTGTCATACTACTGTAGCATGAGGTCACAAGCCTCTTTGTAGTGCCAAACTACCCAGCATGAAGCCTAAGGCTTCCTTGCGGTGTTACGCCGCAACGACATGGCTTGCAATGCCGAGGCTTTACCCCTACCTGGGTACCTCATCGTGGTGTCGTGCCACTGTAACATGGGACCATCATCCCCTTTGTAGTGCTGTCTACAACTCTTTAATTACGTCATACAGCATTAGGCTACCTGTCTATTTGCGGTGCTACGCCGCTATGACTGGACTTGCAAAGCCGAGGCATTACCCCTACCTGGGAACCTCATGGTGGAGTCATCCCACTGTAGCATGGAGTTTCACTCCTTGTAGTGCTGCTCTACCGTGCTTCCTGTAAAGCACACCAGGCATTCACTCTGCCTGAGAACTCATTAAGGCGTTTAAGCCAACCTTCCACAGGATCTATTTTTTCTACAGAAAAATACATAGTAGACAACAGTGGTTATGGGTCCGTATCTCTTCCATGTTCCAGAGAACAAGTACCCACTGTTACCTGATAGTTTTCCAGTCAGTGATCCTCCTTTGAACCAAAAGTTAGATGCCTAGTAGATTTTTCTTTGAACTAATAGCATAAAACTTTATGGTAGGATTATAAAGACACACTATCAGAATGCCTTCAAGCCCATTTTACAAGCTGTGTCATCGACCAACTGGCGCTTGAAGCCCTTTGTGAACGGATCTGCCAGGTTCTCCTGACTCCGAACATCAATCACTACAATTATACCTCTTTTGATAAGATCGTGTACTGCCCTGTGCTTCAACCGCACAGTCCTCTTCTTCCCGTTGAAGAGGTCATTTGATGCCACCGCCGCAGTCGCCTGGTTGTCACAGTATATCGGTATTGCCGGTATCTGAGCCCCAACCACTGGAAGATCATACATGAGCTCCCGAAGCCATTCTGCTTCATCTGCTGCAGCTTCAAGTGCATAGAATTCAGATTCCATGGAGGAACGAGAGAGTATAGTCTGCTTCTTTGACTTCCACGATATAGCAGCTCCACCCAAGGAAAAGACATATCCACATGTGGATCTCTCGCTTTCCACCTCTAAACACCAGCTAGCATCACTGAAGCCTTCCACTACTGTCGGATACCCGTTGTAGTGCAGTGCATATGTCTGAGTCTTCTTGAGATATCTCATAACCCGTTTCACAGCTTTCCAGTGCTCAACCCCTGGGTTGCTTGTGAACCGACTCAGCATTCCCACGGCGAAAGCTATGTCAGGCCTTGTGGCAGTGGTAGCATACATCAAACTTTCAATTACGCTTGCATACTCCAGCTGCCTGACGCTTTCCCTTGAATTAGGCTTCAGTTTCAGATCACACTTGTACGGCATATCGATCCCTGGAAGATCCTGATACCCGTAACGAGTGATCATCTTCTCAACATAATGAGACTGTGACAGCGCTAGTCCAGTGTCTGTCCGGATGATCTTGAGTCCCAAGATGACATCTGCATCCCCGAAGTCCTTCATACTGAACTTGGTTGAGAGGAACTTCTTTGTCTCTGTGACACAGCCTATATCCGTACCTAGGATTAGCATGTCGTCCACGTACATACAAACGATGACTCCTCTTCCATCAGCAAACTTTGTGTAAACATATTTGTCCGTCTCGCTAACTCTGTAGCCGTTTGACCTAATAACTTTGTCAAACTTCTCATGCCACATCTTGGGAGCTTGCTTCAAACCATACAATGATTTCACCAACTTGCAGACTTTGTCTTCAAGACCTTTGACGACAAATCCATCTGGCTGTTGCATGTAAATCTCTTCGATCAGTTCTCCATTCAGGAATGTGGTCTTTACATCCATCTGATGTATCACCAACTTATATATAGCTGCTAGAGCGATCAACATCCTGATGGTGGTCATCCGAGCTACTGGAGCGTACGTGTCAAAGTAGTCTATCCCCTGTTTCTAAAAAAATCCCTTGGCTACCAGCCTGGCCTTGAACTTGTCAATAGTTCCATCTGCCTTCATCTTCTTCTTGAAGATCCATTTACATCCGATGGATTTTTTTTCTTCAGGTAGATCTACCAACACCCATGTGTTATTGGAGGTGATAGAGTCAAACTCGCCATTCACTGCTTCCTTCCAGAAGATAGCATCTCTGGTCTTCATCGCCTCATCATAGGTAAGCAGAACTGCTTCCACATGATAGATGACAAAGTCATCTCTAAAATCTTTCGGTCTCCTCGCTCGCTTAGCTGACGGCTCTGCGAGTTCTGGTACAAGAGTTGTTTCCTCAACAACAGCTTCTTCTTGGACTACTGGCCCATATGAGATTTCAGTCTCATTTGCACCTACATCATTTTCCGGAATGTCCGAAAGAACAATATTTTTGTCTTCACGAGATTCGATGATATAATTTGACTCAATATCAAAAAATCTCCGAGCATCACTCTTCTCGGCATACCCCAAGAAGATCATCTTCGTAGTTCTAGTCCCCAGCTTCTGAATCTTCAGATCTGGGAGCTTCACATAAGCCAGAGACCCCCACACTCGAATGACATTCAAGTTAGGTCTGACTTTGAACCAGTGTTCATGAGGAGTTACGTCCGAAGTTGCATACGGCACTCTATTTAGAATAAAAGTGGTCGTCCATGCAGCTTCTCCCCATTAGCATTTAGGAAGACCCATAGTTAGCAGTATTGAGTTCATTATTTCTGTCAACGTTCTGTTCTTCCTCTCCGCTATCCCGTTAGATTGAGGAGAATACGGAGCAGTAGTCTCATTGATAATTCCATGTTCTTTGCAGAACGATGCAAATTCATGAGACCTCTACTCTACATCTCGATCACTTCTGAGTAGTTGTAGATCGGTTTAACGTTCAGCTTCAGCCCTGAAGTCTCTGAACTACTCGAATGCTGTATCCTTCTACTTGAGAAGTCATGCGAACGTGCACTTCGAGAAACACTTCGAACCGGCCTCTGTGGAGAATTGATAAAAGTCACAGATATCTGAGTTTACTAACTCCAGATGATCAGTACTTTAGTTCAATCGTCTGAGCAGCTTTCCAACAATCTTGTATCTGCACAGACCTTAAACTCCTCTACCTCCTTACCCCCACATTCCGAAGATAAGGTCCCGGTAGGACAGCTTGAGTCTGCTTCTGTCATAGAACAACTCTCAGTCTACTCAATGAAGTAACTTCATCGCCATCAGCAGAAGTTCGAACATTCCTTCAGCATCGAACATCTTTTCGAAGCATGTTCCTCGCCAAAAAATTACCATCTGGCTAGTACGAATGTCCATATTTTAAGTCTGTATCAGATAACAGACTTTCTGAGATCAGATCGCCGAAAAATTTCTGGTACGTGCAACACGCATTCCAGTGTCCTTGTCGGTGGTTAATAACCACTGTCTCGATCTTCAGAACTTATGCTAGATATATGTTCGTCATCGAGACCTTCGTCATAACATGACACCTCCTTGGTGAACAATTAGCTCATTTGAGAGCACACGTGGTCAGATGTACTAGTGTCAGACCACTAGTTAGCTACCACGCTAGATACCTCAACCTGTGCAACAATAGCAACCAAGTTAAGTAATCAAAATGACCAAGTTTAGCTATACCTACTATTTTGGTTTGGGCTTGGATTGGCATTCACTCATGTAGTGGCCATTCTTGTCATAGTTGAAGCAAGTCACGTGGGACTTGGACTTCTGTTGCTTGAACGAAGGACCGTTCACTTTTAGATTAGTGGAGTCCTTCTTCTTGTGATGAGAAGCCACCTGCTTCCCCTTGAACTCTCTTGTCTGCACCAAGTTGGCCTTAGCCAGTTGTTTGGACAGAGAGTCCATCTTCTGTTGAGATCGAATTTCGTCCTCAACGTGGATCTCTTGTAGAAGATTTTTCAAGCTAATGTCCAGCTTCTTCCGATGCATTCTAGCATATAAGTTGCTCCAACCAGCATAAAGTTTCGAGACTATCCCTCCAACGACAAACTTGTCGACGAGGGACATCTTCTCGTCATCTAACTTCTGGCACAACTTTATGAATTCCTTTACTTGAGGTAGCATTGCCATTTCGTCTTCGAAGAGCCACTTGTGGTACTTCTCGACGATGAAGATTTTGGACTTGTTCTCATCATCTTCATATAGCTTACCCAAAGAATCCCAGATCTCTTTGGCATTCTCCTTCTTGGAATATGACTCTGTCAGAGAGTCTTCCATAGAATTGAGAATCAGCAGTTTACATATGCTGTTTTCTCTCTTCCATTTGCTCTGCTTGACGAGTGCAGCAGCAATAGCATCAGCAGTTCCTCCTTCTGGAATTGTCGGTTCATCCTCAATCAACACATGGTCTACGTCCACGAGTTGAAGATTAAGGGTGACCTTCCTCTTCCAGATTTGAAAATGTTCTCCGTCGAATTTCTCCAACTCGTTAAAGCTGGTATCGATGAGAGAAGCACGAGAGTTCTCCATCTACAAGAATCTTGCTTTGAGATTGTTAGTCCCGGGGCTTGATCAAAGATGGTAGACACGATGTCGAGATCAGAGGTTCAACAAAGGTTCACCTTCTGATTATTCTCGAGATCCAGGAGGAACACTACAATATAAGTCTGATTACAAAAGCAACAATAATCAGAAAGAAAATCTCACGTTCTTCCTCGCAATCGCAGTTGCAGACGGACAGAACTGAGTTACAACTCAGATGAAGGAGAAGAAAGAAGAAAGAAGAAATAAGAAATAAGAAAGAAGAAGAGAAAAGGTTCTTGCTGGGGTGATTAAGATCACCGTTGCTCAAAGCAAGATTCGCCCCAACACGATCTGCTCCCAGGAACCAGCAAGTTCACGAAGAACTTCTGGAACGCTCGTAAGTCAATATTTGAGACTTGAACGGACTTCCTGGACTTTACAGACCCCCTTAACTCTCTTCTTGGTGCATCTTTCAAAGGAGGCCAAGGGGCTCTATTTATAGAGTGGAGTTGAGACTTCACCTCTTCTCCTATCCGATGTGGGACTAAAATACCAATACTTAAAAATAGAGTTTGATATTTTAGATCATCTCACAATCAGCATAGAAGTGTGCCAGTCCACGCCTACCCCCCGAACACTTCCGTGCATGTACGAGACATCCTGGAGTCCGTGTCCGAGTCCGAGTCCGCACAATAAAAATCAACTTGCATCCTTGTTGGATTTAATCCTTTTTCCTTCTAGGAAAATACTCCCACATGGCACAAACTTGTGCCCCACTACACCTCATGTGCACACCTCAACACAAGCAATGCATTATATTGAGATACTCACCATTTGGTGTAGCCGATGTGGGACTATCTTTTCTAGTCCAAAGGCAAAAAACACCAACAATTTCGTGTCCGAGTCGAAACACAATCACGGACCGGTCACATCTGCATGAACGTTCGTTCGAGACGAGGTAACGTGTACGAGTCCAATGAAATTATTTCTGTGGTTCAAAATATTATCGCTTTTATCCCGATACGTGTAAGTGTAGTAGTCCCGGACCGCACACTCTACATAAGTCTTCTCGATCGCCGTGCAAGTCCTGTATTAGTAGAACATCACCATAAGATTTAGAAATTAATAGTTGTACTAGAATCTCTCCCCACATAATTATCGGATTTTCTATGTTGTTTATTTATCACTTCAAATGTCTGTCAACGCAAGTTAAGCTGGTAACGATCTGGCCCTAAGCTTACATTGTTTAAAAATAAACAAAAATGAAGAAAGGAAAACTATGAGAATGCTGGACACGAAAGAGACACCACATGGAACCCCCACCGCAACTGAAAATGTGCAAGACCGTCACATGACTCACATCCCATGTTTGGATCATCATGCATGCAAGCTTTGACAGACGAGAAGAGCCAAAAGTATTCTTGCCAAATGGGACCCAAAGGAATTTGTCCTCCCAATCTTATATGTATAAGACACTTGCATTTGCATAAGAATATACGCCACAAAAATAATTTAACATATAGATATTCAAATATCATCTAAAACTTTTAGGAGATGGATGAAGATAGGCTATTAAACACCATTAAGAGCATCCCTATGAATTAGTTCTTATTTTTATTTTCTTTCTTCTTATTACAATTAAGCTATATAGTATTTTAGGACTTAATTGTAACTTGATACTCTCAACTATTTTCGTTTTTCAACTTTATACATTAATTTTTTTTACTCAACAACTTAATACCATCAATTATTATATGATTCAATTTCATATCCTAAAATTAAAAAATCTCCAAAATACTCTTGTCCTTCCCTCATCCCCTCCCACCCCCATACCAGCTCTCTTCTGGTTGGAAAATAGTTTTTAGTTTTGAGTATTGACATTATTGTCCAAAAAAATTCAGGATATCAAGTTGAAAAAAAAAAGTTTAAGGTATAAAGTTGAAAAAACGGAAATAGTTGAGGGTATCAAATTACAATTAAGCTTGACTAAATTTTTTAAGATGGAATAATTATATTTTTAGAGGAGAAAATTATATTTTTGGAGGGACCAAATTGTACTTTGAAATGTATTATATCTAAAATTTAAATTTTTATAAGAAAAACAAATTGACCCGTTATTCTTCTTCCTCTCATCTGTACAGTATTAAATACCTAACGTGTGAATTTTCAAATTCAAATTCGCCAGGAATATTCAAACAACCAGAAGCTTAATTAGTCTTCTCGTCTGTACAGTTTTAAACACCTAACGTGTGAATTTGAACAACTAGATTACCACGACGCTGCTTCCTTGATACTTCCGTTCGTCATTTTTTGTTTATTTTATTTTCTAATTAGGATGACGGTGGAGACAAGATTTTCATGCAGGGGGGACACCGGCACAAATGATAACATAAGGTACACATTTAGGTCACGGTGTGAGTTGGGCCGGAAGGCCCAGTTCCCGGCCCGGGTCTGGTCTGGGCCGGTTCGAGCCCGGTTAACGATCTGGACCGGCTCGGCACAAGCTTTCCGCGGATACGGGCTGGGTTCGTCCACTCGAACCGGTAGTCCGGCCTGGTCCGGTTTGACCGCGGTCTGGGCTGGTTAAATCCGGTCGGGCCAGCCCAAACTGGTCTGGTCCAGGTCGGGTCCGGACCGGGTTTTGAGGGTTGGTTTTTTTTTTTTTTTTTTTTTTTTACCGTTTGAAGGCCAAAGAGACCAAAATGTTCTCATTTTGAGGGGTATTTTTTTTGACCGTTTTAAGGATATTTTGTTGAAAATGACAAAAAATATCCTTATAAAAACTATATTTTTAGGATATAATAGGTCACTTTGTACCAATTTTTATTTTTATAAATATCCCAAAATTCATGAAAACTATATATATATATATATATATATATATATATATATATATATATATATATATATATATATATATATATATATATATATATATATAAACAACCGGGCTGGTCCGGTCCAACCCTGAGTCGGCCCGACCCAAGCCTGGTTCAGTCTGGCCCGTCCAAAACTGGACTATGGGTCCAGGTTGGATTTGAATTTTTTTTCCTCCGGCCCGGCCCAGGCTCGGTCAACACTGGCCTGGGTCGGTCCAGTCTGGCCCAGGTAACACCTTGACATTTAGGAGCACAATAAAATAATGATTAATAAATATTATAAACTATTATTGAGTTGCGACTTCATATTCTACTGCTACTATAAATTTTTAAATTATTGTTTAATGGAGGAAATTTTATATAGAGTTACGAAATCTGGTGTATTTATTCAAAAGAGTATGAGTTTGAAATATTTACAGGGAAGGGGATGTGGCGCCATCTAAGATGGCGCCCAAGATAATTTCTGGACTTGGCGACATCTAAGATGGCGCCAAGTTTTTTTTGTTTTTTTTTTTCATTTTTTGACGTGAGAATGTTGCTTTTCTCATCAGTAAATAAATTTAACTTTTCATATACAATTTTATCTTTTAATTTTTTTTTCAAAACTTAGATTCATTTAAATCTAATATTAGAAAATTATCTTAGAGATAAGTTTTAAAATAAATTTGAAATCTTAAATATTTTTTTCTTCAATCAGGTTGATTGTACCTATATAAAAATCATATAAAATTTAAAATATCTTTAAAGATGAGTTCTTAAATATTTTTTCAAATCTAATATTAGAAAAAAAAAATTATCTTAGGTATTTGAAATTGTGGATAAAATTTTCAAATGAATTTTTTTCCTACTAAATTAATTCCGACTAATTTTCTTTCAAATCTAATAATTTTTTTCCTATTAAATTTTATCTGATTTTTATACAGGTACAATCAACATGATTTGAGAAAAAAATATTTAAGATTTTAAATTATTTTTTTAAACTTATCTCTAAGATAAAATGTAGTTGTCGAGTTTAAATCTAATATTAGAAAAATATCCTAGAGATAAGTTTAAAAAATAATTTAAAACCTTAAATATTTTTTTCCCAAATCAGGTTGATTGTACCTGTATAAAAATCAGATAAAATTTAAAATATTTTTAAAGATAAGTTCTTAAATATTTTTTTTCGAATATAATATTAGAAAAAAAAACATCTTAGGTATTTCAAATCGTAGATAAAATTTTCAAATGAATTTCTTTTCCTAAGAATATGAAAATTTTCATTTGAAAAATTAGTAGGAAAAAAAATTTCATTCGAAAAAATTATTAGATTTGAAAAAAAAATTACTCGGAATTAATTTAGTAGGAAAAGAATTCATTTGAAAATTTTATCCACAATTTAAAATACCTAAGATAATTTTTTTTTTCTAATATTAGATTTGAAAAATATTTATGAACTTATCTTTAAAGATATTTTAAATTTTATATGATTTTTATATAGGTACAATCAACCTGATTGAAGAAAAAAAATTTAAGATTTCAAATTTATTTTAAAATTTATCTTTAAGATAATTTTCTAATATTAGATTTAAATGAATCTAAGTTTTGAAAAAAAAATTAAAAGATAAAATTGTATATGAAAAGTTAAATTTATTTACTGGTGAGAAAAGCAACCTTCTCACACGTCAAAAAGATGAAAAAAAAAAAAAAAAAAAACTTGACGCCATCTAAGATGTCGCCAAGTCCAGAAATTATCTTGGCGCCATCTTAGATGGCGCCACATCCCCTTCCCTGTAAATATTTCAAACTCATACTCTTTTACATAAATACAACAAATTTCTTAACTCTATATAAAATTTCCTCTTGTTTAAATAGAGTAATGCTATTAATTCCTCTAAAATGTTCCTCCAAACTATTTCTCTTTATGTGGCACATGATCACACATTTGACATAACAAATTTTAATACAAAAAATTCATCATCCAATTTTTTAATTTTAATTTTAATTTTAATATTAATATTATTATTAATATTAATATTAATTTTAGGGTGCTGTTATTGACACTCATAAAATGTCAACATGCACTCCTCTTTAATTTTCTATCATTCTAAATTCAAATATATCCATGCATTAAATATGACATTAGTTTGTGCATGCATGGAGGAATGAGTGCACGATGACATTTGAGGAGTGCCAATAGTGTTAAAACATGAACAAATTTGGAATTAGAATGTTTGAAAATTAAAGAGTTCATGATGACATTTTAGGAGTGTCAATAACGACATACTAATTTTAATTAAAATTAAAATTTACTATGTTAACTGTCACGTCAGTTGTCTTGTCATATAATACAAAATGGTTTGGAGGAATAAGTAGGAGAAAATAATAGCATTTTTATTTAAATATCCTGAATTATAATAGTTTTGCAACTTATTGGCTACACTGGTAAAAAGAAGAAGGTAAAATGATTACTATTATTGTCATTTTCTTCGAGTACTATAATTCTTAAAAAAAACAAAAGAAAATTCATAAACCAACCAACCTCGTCCCCTCCTCTCTCTCTCTCTCTCTCTCTCTCTCTCTCTCTCAACCACCGGTCCTTGGCTAATCCCTCTCCAAGCTTGCCATCACTCACCCTCATTCTTATAGAGCCCTCTCCTTGTCTTTTCCAACTCCTACTTAACCCCACCCTCGTCGGCTCATCTTCCTTGGATGATCCCATTTCGAACATCTTCATTTTCAATTAGGATTGGTTGTTAGGATTAGTTTTAGATTTAGGATTGTGGTTAAGTGCAGAGAAGAAGGGATAGAATAGGAGTTTTCTTTTCTTTTTTTTATTTGAAGGACAAAAATGTCTATAATAATCAAGTGATATGAACTTGAGTTGGATACCAATCTAACGAAAGATATTAACTTGTAAAAGTTCAAAGAATTAACTAATTAGTTGTTAAAATAGTTTAAGGAATCTAATTACAAATGAGCCTGTAATAATGGAAAGCGCAACTTATGTTACAAAGTCTATGGATCCAAAGAAAGAACGAACCAAGCATCTTCGCCTGGTCTTTCACTATCATGAAGTCCAGGTCCAACCACAGTTTGTAACTGACAATGTACAACCTTGGCAATCCACGACTCCTCTCCAAGTTTAATATGGATGTGATAGTGATTAATTGTCTTAAAATTATGATCAAACTTGTTTGTTAATTGGATATATATTGAAAATTGTTGTCACAAGTAACAGGGCGTCGTTAGAAATAAGCTTTTAATGCTAAAATTATTAAAATGATCAAATTAAACGTGTATAAATAAAATCTAAAGAATATCATGCAAATACAACAATTGGATTAAGTTTTCTTCAAGTCTAGTTAAGGTCACGTTTGTTTTGCGGTAAGAATTTCTTTTAAAAAAGTTCTTTGCCCCTTTTTTTCTTAAAAAATTATAATTTTATCAATTTTCTTTTTGTTTTTTCGATGTTTGAATAGACTACAAAAGAAAAGCAAATCTTTGGGATAGTGGAGGAACCATTTATATTCCTTACTTTTCTTTCAAAAATATTTCTTTCGTTCTCATTTTTTTCGATATCCAACACATAAAATGAATGATGTTTATTTTCCGAAGTTCTGATTCTATGACCCAATTGTGATCTAATTTTTTTTTCCACAGGATACTTGTTCCGTATGCTGATATAGGAAAATTTAGGCTCCACAAAATGGAATGATTGTCCATATAAGTTAAAAAAATGGTGCAACTGGAACAAAGAGTTTTTATTTCGGAAAGAAAAGAGTGGAGTCTAAAATTTCCACCATAAAGTGTACTGAATAATAATTCTATTGTCAAAATGAAAAATAGGAGAAAGAAAACCTCACTCTAATTAGTCTTTAAGCGGGCTCAATAGGGTGTACCTAGGCTCAAGTTCAGTACAAGCCCAGGCTGCTTATTAGTTGGGCCAAGAATATGTTTATACTTTTGCAACCTAATCTGGTTCAGCCCATTTTTATTGAACTTGTTAGATACTGTAGACTAGGTCTTAGTTACTTATCATGGCTTATTTATTTATTTATTTATTTTTGAAAAGCAAATCCAAAGTTGTTTCAGGACAACAACTTATCAAAATAAATATAAAAAGCTAATTCAATGTAGACAGCTTTCGAAAACAGACGAAGATTATTGTTAGAAACTGTTTGTGTTTAAAGCCGACTCCCACATACTTTTAAAAATTGCTCCAAAATTAAACTACTATTTCATAACTTATTTGATAAGTATTTGTGACCAAACAACTTTTGTGACTACTTTTCAAAAAAAAAAAAGAAAAAAAAAAGAGAGTTAAATGAGCAGGAGCACTCATGAAAGCACTCCCATAAACAGGTTGGCATAGTTGATTTGGTTCAGCCCTAACAAGAGATTCAACAACACTCTAGAAGAAACTATTTTCATACATAGCTAATGGAGTCTAAAATTCCACCAACAATTATGGATGACTGACATGTGTACATTGTTATTTCCGAAACAGATCTTTTGATAGAAAATAAAAATATCGAACTCTTATTTCCAGAGAGACGAAAAATTTGTTCTCCTCATACTCGTTCTCAACCGAAGTATACGCAACGAGATAAATGATCGCTCTCAACCGGAGTTGATGCAACGATATGAATAATCGCTCTCAACCGGAGTTGATGCAACGACTTTACTGGGGTGATAAAGATCACCGTTGCTCAAAGCAAGATTCGCCCTATTGCGATCTGCTCCCAGGAACCAGCAAATTCAAAAGAACTTATGGAACGCTCGCTGTCACCACCTTTACGAACTCGAAGAACTCCTTAGGACTTCAATGGCGGCGGCATCACTTCTCTCTTTGTCTCTTTATTTTAGCGTAAGTCCTCAATGAAGGCACAAAGAGAGTATTCATAGAGAAGGGTCGAAACCGTAATCCTATTCCTGGCTGCAACTGATTGCGAAAAGTTAGGCGCGAATAATAGAAAGATTTTTAAATTCAAATCCCAGAAAGATCGGATCTGATCAATTAACTTAATCTTTTCATAACCGCTCAAATCTTCCAATCAGCAACATCATACGCCACTTGCGCCCCATAGCCACTCAGCCGTCAACCTGCGCGCGTAGCTGCGAAGCCCGCAGCAGCCCACGACACCTGCGCGCCCAGCGCCGCAGCCCCGCATCACCTGTGAGCACAGCACCGCAGTCCCGCAGCATTTGTGCGTCCAGTGCTGCAGCCCCGCGGCACCTGCGTGCCTGCTGCGCCTGCGCTGCAACTCGCGCAGAGACGAGCGCACGAGCGCATCAACTGCGCAATGCGCCAATGTGCTAAGTGCAAAGTGCGCCAACAAAATACCACTTTACGCCCTTGAGCCCGAGTCCGAGTCCGAGTCCGAGTCGCTAAGCCCCTTCGGGGCTTAGCTCCATAAGAAAATTATCCCATGAGCATGATGAAAAGCATTAATGCTTCTTTGTTGGTTTAGCCTTCTTTCCACTAGGAAAATGCCCCCAAATGGAACCCATGTGCCTCTCCACACTTCATGTGATCTCTCAACACAAGCAAAACTTTTATATAGGGATACCATTCATTTGATTTTTCCAATATGGGACTATTTTTATAGTTTCTAAAGCAAAACACCAACAAGCAAAAATACCAATAATCCCCCACATATCTCCATATATGGGTTGAGCGTTCCCTCATAGTGACTGTCCATCATGTATTAGGATAGATGTCGCTACGACTTGAATCTTCCCGCATGGGTTAAATGACAGCATGATACAAGAATGGACTATGCCTTAAATTCTGTACCATAACTGTAATTCTTCCCACTCACATAATGACATCAACTGCGCTTCTGGCTGCATAATAAAGGCCTTGTGCCAGCCTGGTTTCGGTGTATGTATCTTGGGTGTCTACAAGATTTTTGTTAAGAGACGGCCTATATCTCTTTCCATACACTCTAGGTGAGTTCTTTTAAAGAGTCTTTGGCATGAAGCCGTTTGCTTCCTTACGGTGCTACATAGCTATGACATGGCCCGAAGCTGAGACCCTGTCTCATGTAGTGTCATACCACCCGTAGCATGAGGCCCAGCCTCTTTGTAGTGCCAAACTACCCATCATAAAGCCTTTCTCTTTCTTGCGGTGTTACGCCGCCGTGACATGGCTTGTAAAGCTGAGGCAATGTCTCATGTGGTGTCACCCACTGTAACATGAGGCACAACATTTTTATAGTGCTACCTACCACTCTTCATTATACAACATTAGGCCCTCTTGCCTATGTGCGGTGCTACGCCGCTGTGACTTGGCCTGAAGCCGATGCTTTACCCTCACAAGGTACCTCATATGGTGTCACTCCACTGTAGCATAGAGTACGACGCTCCTTTGTAGTACTGTGCTACCCGTGCTTCCTGTAAAGTACGCCAGACATCCCAGATGCCCGAGAACTCATTAAGGCTTCCAAGCCATCCTCCCACAGGACTTTGTTCTTTGTAAAGAACAATCAGTGGACAACAGTGGTTCTGGGTTCATAACCCCGTAACATCCCAAAGGATTTGTCCACTATTCCTGATATTCTTCCAGTCAATGGTCCTTCCTTGAACTAAAAGTTAGATGCCTAGTAGATTTCTCTGTGAACTAATAGCATAAAACTTTATAGTAGAATTGCAAAGACATAATATCAGATTGTCTTCAAGCCCATCTTACTTGTCGTGTCTTCTACCAGCTGGCGCTTGAGACCTTTGGTGAACGGATCTGCCAGATTCTTCTGACTCCGAACATCCACTACGACAATGACTCCTCTTTAATAAGATTATTTACCGCCCTGTGCCTTAGACGCACAGTCCTCTTTTTGCCATGGAAGAGGTCATTCGATGCCACCGCTACAGCCGCCTGGTTGTCGCAGTATATCGGTACCGTCGGTATCTGTGCACCAACCATTGGAAGATCATACATGAGTTCTCGAAGCCATACTGCTTAATCTATTGCATCCGTCAGTGCATAGAACTCAGACTCCATAGAAATGTGAGACAACATAGTCTGCTTCTTCGACTTTCACGATATAGCAGCTCTACCCATAGAAAAAAATATATCCTCATGTAGACCTCTCACTCTATACTTTTGAGCACCAGCTTGCATCGCTGAAGTCTTCCACTAATTTTGGATCTCCGCAGTAGTACAGTGCATACTTCTGAGTCATTTTGAGGTATCTCATAACCCTTTTCATAGCTTTCCAGTGCTCCACACCTGGATTGTTCGTGAATCGACTCAGCATCCCCACGACAAAAGCTATGTCAGACCTTGTAGCAGTAGTTGCATACATTAAACTTCCGATGATGCTAGAGTACTCCAACTGCCTGACACTTTTCCTTAGATTTGACTTCAGCTTCTTGTCACATCTATAAGGCGTATCGATTTCTGGAAGATCTTAATATCCATAATGTGTGAGCATTTTCGCAATGTAATGAGACTGTGACAATGCCACTCCAGTTTCCGTCCAGATGATCTTTATCCCCAGGATAACATCAGCTTCTCCTAAGTCCTTTATGCCGAACTTAGATGAGAGGAACTTCTTTGTCTTAGTGACACTTACTAGATTTGTACCACCAAGATCAGCATGTCATCCACGTACTGATAAATGACAAATCCTCTCTCATCAGTAAACTTTATGGATACACACTTGTTCGTCTCGCTGACCCTGTAGCCGTTTGATCTTATGACTTTATCAAACTTCTTATGCAACATCTTAGGAGCTTTGCTTCAGACCATACAGAGATTTTACCAACTTACAGACTTTGTCTTCGAGGACCTTGACGATGAATCCTTCTGGCTATTACATGTAGATCTCTTCGGTCAATTCACCATTCAGGAAAGTGGTCTTAACATCAATCTGATGGATTAGCAGCTTGTGAATTATGCTCAGAGCAATCAATATCCTGATGGTCGTCATCCGAGCTACTGGAGCATATGTGCCAAAATAATTGATCCCATGCTTCTGAGAAAATCCCTTGGCAACTAACCTTGCCTTGAACTTGTCAACAGTTCCATCGGCCTTCATCTTCTTCTTGAAGATCCACTTACATCCGATTGGTTTTGCTTCTTCAGGCAGATCGACCAACACCCACTGTAGAAGCATAGAATTTTAGGGTGCATCTATAGGCCAGAATTCCTATGCGCTCAACCCAACCATGTGACCAACTCAAATGTGTCAGGAAGCTTAAATAGATACTTGGCACAACAAAGAAAAGTACAAGTTTAAAGACATTAAAAATAAGGCTTTATTTCATATAAAAGTCTATTACATGTCTAAAGAAAGGCTTTACAAAGGAGAACTTCTACAAAAAGAAAAATCCTAAAGCTACAGCCAGGCGCAGCAACTACTATACGCCCCATGCCAGGCGCATCATCCATCAGGCGCATTACTCTGATGTCTCATCCAAGTGTATCGCCTCGTCATTATGGCACAGGCGCATCATCACCAATCACCCCTTGTGTAGCAGGAGGATGAGGAGCTCTCCTAGCTCGACGAAGATCGCGGCACGATGCCCCAATTTTCGGAAGCAACATGCACACTCGGCAGCCTGTTGCTCTGCCATCATAACGAAAGATGGAGCGCGGCCGTCCCGATCTTTGGATGCAACAGGCACCATCGACCTGTGTCGGGACTCGACGATCCCGATATTTGGATGCAACATGCACTATCACAGAAGCCCAGAGCGACGGGAAGACTGGAGCAGCGCATCTTCACCTTCGAAAAGAGCTCGAGTTCGACAGTTCGCCAAGGCGGAGCTCCGGCCAAGTTCATCTTTATATCGAAATAAAGAATAAAAGCAAATCTTTCCCTCATACGGCTATTTATAAATACGTGCAGCCTACACCCGAGTGCCAAATGGCCAACATTCCAAATTCTATGCAATGAATTTGCATTAATAGCAAATGCATCCGTCTCCTTGTATTCGGCTAAGTCAAAGCAACCATTTTTGCCTTGAAGAACTCAACAGGCGGGCGAAAGAGGATGCGACACATTGGCAGATGTACCGTCGATATCATGCGCTCCCCATGAATGCGCCCATATTGGCACTAACCAAAGCAACCCTCTCCATCAAACATCTAATGCTGAATGACAAAGGCGGCAACGCATTCCAATAGCCGTCCAATCAGCTGTACAGAAAACGAAGTGCCGCAGATGTCAGCACCATCATTACACCTTGGCTCGACAACAAGCCACGTGGCCGACCGATCATACGTATACGCCTCATGGCCATGCGCCCAAAAGACGACATGCGCTCCAGTGGACATACGCCCATTGAGCTCACTTCTGATCTCAAGCAACAGAAGACAAAGCTCTGCATGCGCCTCAAAAGCCATGCGCCTGGACTTGCTCCTGGCTCCTAAAAGTCATGAGACCTAGTCGCCTTCCCTGTGCCTGATTCTTGGCGCACCCTGATGCGAAGCTCTGTATGCGCCTCAAAACAGACGCACCCAGACTCGTCTATGATGCCTAAAACTCATAGACTAAGTCGCCTCCATGCGCACCGATCCCAGGCGCACCCCGACAGATCACTCTCCTAAAAATCGAGATCTTTGAGCCACAGGTATACGCCACGCGTCCCTTGACTCAGTTCTATTCAATGAATGGGTGCTAACCACCTAAGATTTCAGCAACAACCAAATCTCATCAACTGCCACGTGTCAGCTCCTCCGCAGCCTGACGAAGCAGTTCGAGCATATTCCACTACAACTTGGGGCGCATCGTCCATGCATCCCCGCTAGCATCATCCACGTGGCGTCCCCACGTCTAGCGCATCCGACAAATACGCCCGTGAGAAGTCAGCCTGCTATATATAAATTGAAGGATCGCTCCTTCATGACACACAGAGATAGACAGAGAGAGAGAGAGAGAGAGAGATATACAAGCATACTATTATATCCACATACAGAGGCCAGAAGAGACACTTAACGTCCACTTCTCCTTGCAACGCTCCAGCACCCAAAGCAATCCAGACCTTCAGAGAGTTCAAGATCGTCGTCAGATCGTCAACGGAGTCAACGCATTACCACTCGCTCCACCGATACAGTTCCAGATAAAAATAAAAGTTTACTCCTAGGACTATGTCTAAGTCCAACATTGTATACTATTCTGTTTGTAATTGAAATACCAAAGTTTTAATCAACAAAACCTTTTCGCATCTTTGATGGCAAACAAGCTGGCGACTCTGCTGGAGAGCTCTTTCTCCTCCAACGAAAAAGTGGTATCGTAATTTGACGACATCAAACTCGGCACCTCCTATAGAATACTTATGGTACGCCTCAATCAACAGGCGTATGAGGAGTTCATCTCTGAAGGTAGCACGAGTCCTTCGAAGAGGCTGCCAAAGCCGAAGAAGACTCACCAAGTCTGGGTGCACAAGACCGATACGCCTGGCACCATTATTGAAGGGGTTACGCCACCGCAGCTGGCCCTTTCTGCTGACGCTCTCAGCAACAAGTATGCGCACACTGGTGCCGCTCATTTGTCTGGGAAACACAGTGTTGACTGTATTCTCTAACCGTCTTCTTCCCAGTCAAAAAAGGTGTGCCAACGGAGCAGAGGTGCAACCAATCTCCAGCGCATGAACTCTGGTGCGCAGGAGAGAACGTCTATCTTCAACAGACTCACTCGCTATCATGGCGAAGCATAATTGGATTTTGAGTACTATGCACCTTCGCGAGCTAGTACAAAGAAATCCAAGGCAGCACAGGCCATGCGCCAGAATGTGCTACACTAACAGCAAACCAAAAGCATCCATTCAAAATCATGCGCACTACTGATGGTAAGCTGTACAGAGTCGACTCTGGCGCATCTGTACCAGAAATGGGTCAATTCTTAAAGTCCCTGTCCCGCTTGGGCGCATCTACTGCATTTCGAACCAAGTCTGCCTGGGCAACTGTGATGTTGAGCCCATGCGCCCACTTGGGTGATGCGCATGAAGTGGACTCAAGTTGACATAAATGTTGTTCCTCTACCAATTATTTGGGCGTATCTCATGCGCGTAAACTAGATCACGGGGTACAACATTCATATGACCACCCCGGTGCTTGGCCTTGTCATGCGCCTGATGGGGGTGTTAAAGTGAAACTCTCCCATCATAATTTGCGTAATATGACTAGTCACAAACGCAGATCATAAGAGCTGACCAATAAGTACAATGTTCCCCTCGCAGGGCACACCTATGCTATGGTCACCATTAACTGCTGTTGTTGCAAAACTGCGTTGCCACCACAGAGGCAGTCCGTGTTTTAGTGACTACAATCTACAGCACCTATCCGACGTCGCCTCAAAAAGAAAGTGCCAATTGAAGACGAAGCGGAGCCCAAGATCGCTTTCTGTCATGTTGTCTCCAATTCTCACTCATCCGTGAGAAAGACAACCACCAACTCCTCAGCCTCTGCATCCAAGACTCAGCTGAGGAAGAACAAAACAGTGGTCCCGTCCTCCGGGGTATACGAACGCACCCGAGCAAGGATCAAGGCCCTGGCAGAAGCCACAGCCGGGGGGTAGTCAAGCCTCTGACAACCTTTCCCTCGAAGATGAAGAAGCACTTCGACAAACCGACCCTGACGTAGCTGGGAGTAGCCAACACGAGGCCTCAGAAGAAGAAGACCCTCTACAGGAAAGCGAGGTCGAAAGCGAAGCCTCGACCGATCCATCCACTTCCACCCATATTATGACAGCTTACATGGCATGGGGTGGTGATGAAGGAGAATCAGACGCTCCAACGCTAGACATCGTGCAGCGCATAGACACTCTTGAGGGGAGTCTCAAAACCCCTCTCTTCCTCCATAGAGATCCTGACCCAGGTGGTGTTCGACATTCGAACCACTCTAGCAAAGGCACCTGTCTCCACCAGCCCAGATCCAGGGGCCAACAGAGAATCAAGTATACCCCCTCAACGGGTATCTTCAAGGGCGGAACACCACACCACACCGCGAGCATCAACTCCTTCCAATATACAGCTTCAGGCCGTACCGCCTTCACCTGCTCCCAGCTCGACAGAAGAGTTGGCGGAGATGATCAGAGACCTGCGTGAACGCTTCGAGGTCTGAAACAGGCAGTAAGAACGTCAGAAGTTGGGGCTTCCTCAATCCTACCCTCTTGAGTGGAACAAGGTGGTTTATCCTTCCAAGTATAATGTCACGCCCCGACTTCCATAAATATAAATTTGGAGCGAGGTACATCTCCAGGTTACGCACTTATACGATACAACACGTGTCGTACTTGCGATTGTCGCCTGTAAAGTCAGAGATAAAATATAGGTACAGAAAAATAACTAACAAATTCACTTCCAAAATGTCATTATCCAAAACGTCACTACTTCCACTTCCAAGAGTTCATAATTATACATCACATATCCACTACTACGTCTTATCATTAATTATACAAGTCATATCCAGTGCTAATTCTTATCATTAACAAAAGTCTTCCATGGATGCAGTCACTCGTAGAGATCCTTTTCAGCATATTGATCATCTGGAACTTCCTCCACACCTAGTGAACAAAACTAGGTCGTCAATACGACGAGCAAGCTCTCGGTCAAGGAAAGAAAGTTAGGCAAGAAGAATAATGACGCCAAAATATAAAATAGAATACATTCACCCAAATATCTTGAGTACCAACTAGAGTAAATGATACTGTCAAGTGTCATGGTCGAGTAAGGTCTGAAGATGTAATTAAAACTAATAGAGCCAATACTAGACTTAATAAAAATGCATTGTTTAGAGAAACCCTTTGGATCACACACACATAGTATCTCGGCAATAATCCCATTTGCCTGGGATCAGGATTATACTAAATGGACGGTGCTTAGACTTTATCCGTCCCATTAGTATTAAGCATCACATATTTATGCGATATAACTAATAACACCTGAATCATTTCCGGTTTCCCAGAATCAAGTGTTAAAACAATTGTCGTATGACTTGAAATTTTCCAAGAATATCGGAACAAGCTACATTGGATATTACAGAGCCGAATTCGGGGATTCGGAATCCAATGGATACAGAAAATATGGAACAGGAAGTGAGCTAAGCCACACCCCGACAGACCCGTCTGGCCAAACGAGTGCCGAAAAAAGGAACTGATCAGTTTTAAAACAAGTAGTATTGCAATGAATTCGATGGTATGATCCAACTAGTTTTCTCTCCCATCCCGATGCAACTACTCTAAATGATCCATTTAATTATATCGAGCTCTAATGCAACTTATCGTCTTGTGACGGAATCACAGGACAGAATATATAAATGGAAAAGAAGGAGAACCTAAAGCTTTGTAAAATTAGCTAACTCTGAAATTTCTAAGAATTTTCGGCAGAGTCTCCTTTGTTTTTCTTGAACCGAAAATTCTACAATGAGCACAAATGGTATAATAAAACCCGGGTACGCCGACCCCTTCGGTGGAGCAACCCTCAACACCGAAACCACGCAATATATTCAATTAACAAAGAAAGTAACTTACAATCATACACAAGGATGGCTAATTTTCAACAAGTATAGGTTCAAATTTTTATTTACAAGTCAACAACAAAAGTTAGAATACCTCTATTCATTCATGTTCGTTGACATGGAAATTAAAGATTTTTAGAGTATCAAACTCTTTACCAATAAAAGGTTTTTACGTAAACATAGGGGGTAATGTGGTTCGATAATCGACAAGTTGTGCATTCATAATTTAATAATCCTATTGTTACTTGAACAAACTAAGAATCACATTCATATTTAATATAAACGGAGACTTTGTTAAAAGATACAACTTAAGTAGCGAAAATAAAGATTTGTGTCTTTATACATCTCTAACTCATACGTTATATATATATATATATATATATATATATATATATATATATATATATATATATATATATATATATATATATATATATATATATATATATCATGACCTTTAGTTTATATATATATATATATATATATATATATATATATATATATATATATATATATATATATATGCATAGGTATGTTGTAAGTATTTTTTCTATCATGACCTTTAGTTTTGGATATTCAATAAATATATATTGTCAATTCACAAAAGCTCTATGTTGGAATGATATAAATCATAGTCATAGAAAATATTGAAGTTCTCTATTAAAATTATATTGATACCATTCAAAATAATTTACACAAGTGCACTACTTGCTTGAAAAAGAAACAAAAAATCCTAGTTTAACCTACCCCAATTTTCACATATTGTAGATTATTTAGTCTTGCATGTGAGTATAAATCCATATATGTCCATACTATGATGTTCAAAATTTTGCTATAAATAATTTCTTCTTGACACAACCAAAAGATTTTCTACAACCTCAAACATGCACCAATGTCACTAAAAACAACTAAAATATAAATCTTGGAAATATGAGAATTCATAGAGTAAAATAAGAGGTTTAAGGATAGTAGAGAGCTTGCCTTGACTTGGGAGTGAACTTAGAACAAATTTAAATCCCTCCAAAATAACCCTATAATTTAGAATCACAATATATATAAAAATCAAATTTGGATCAACTAAGGAAATGAATTTAGAAAAAGGAAAAGAGAAAGGAAAGAAAAGTAAATAAAATTATACCTACTTTTCTTCTTGAGAAAAACTTTGGAGAAGAAAAGAAGTTGGAGGAGGAAGAAGAAGAAGTTAAAAGGGAGGAGAGAGAGTGAAGGGGGGGGGGGGGGGTGGGGGGGGGGGGGGGGCAAGAAATGGAGAGGGGGGGTTGATATTTTTTTTTTTCTATTCCTTCCTTCTTTCCCTCCAAGAATGACACATGTCATTTCTTGAAACTTCCCAACCACAAACAAATGACAAGTGTCCCATTACAAAATGAAATTACAAAATTTGTTGGAGGGATTGGATGTTAAAGGATTTATTATTGCATAATGCAATAATAAATGTTGGGGGGGGGGGGGGGTAAATTGACAAGTTGGTATTCCTATTTATAAATAGAAAAAAAAAATATATATATATATATATAAATACATGGAAATTAATTCTTTGTAGAAAGAATAAATTTATTTATTTATAAAAAGAAATTTTTTTTTTTCAAACTATGACACTCTACACACCTTAATTAAATTCCATCCTCGGAATTTAAGAGAACACACAAAGGGTCAGGAAAAAAAAACTACGGTACCTTAATCGCCGAAGAGATATGGATAATGTTGCCGCATGTCGTCCTCCTTCTCCCACGTAGATTCGCCAGGGAAGTCCTTGTTCCATGAAACTCGAACCAAGGATACTGTCTTATTCCTGAGAACCTTCTGCGTTCGATCAATGATCTCTACCGGCTTCTGTTGAATGCGCAGAGTTGGACCCACTGTTATCTCAGAATGGTCAAGTATGTGTCTAATATCTGGCACGTACTTTCTAAGTTGAGAAACATGGAAGACATTATGAACTCCTTCAAGTGAAGGTGGTAAGGCCAGTCGGTAAGCTACATCTCCGACTCTTTCCAAAATATCAAATGGGCCTATAAACCTTGGGCTCAACTTTTCTCTTGTTCCAAACCTGCCTGAAACTGTCAAAGGTTCTTAAAGAACCTGATACCCTGCCTGACCTACACGAACCTGCCAGAACTTTTGAGCTAGAATCATACAATGAGACAGACTTCATTTGTCATGGAAAAGTCCTTAGCTGTCTGTCTGACACGCTGTATGATATCTACTGCACAACTACCTCTTCCAGAGAGCTTTGAGAAGCCCTCGATAAGAAATACTCCAATGAAGGAGCATGTTCTGAGGTTTACATAGTGGACAGATTCTTAAAGTTTAAGATGGTTGATGAGAAGTCTGTTGTTGAACAGACTAACACCCTGCAAACCATTATTCATGAGATGTCTCAGAAAGACATGCCACTAGCTGATAAATTTCTGATTGCTGCATTCATAAATAAATTGCCTCCATCCTGGAAATCCTTTGGCTTAAAATTGAAACACAATAAGGAGCCAATATCCTTAGATGAGCTGTTTGTCTCTCTCCGCATTGAGGAAGAGAGTAGAAGTAGGGACAAGGAACCTTTGAGTAGTGAATTCGAGGCAAAGTTGTATATTGCTGAGTCCAAGGGAAAGCCTAAGGGCCAATCCTTTCAACAGAGAAATAACCCCCAGAACAGGAATTCTGCAAAGAAACAATTCCTGAAACCAAAACCTGTTATTGGAAAAGACAACAGGCCAAAGCGGGAATGCTACAACTGTGGCAAGCCTGGCCACTTTGCCAGGCAATGTCGCCACAGGAAGAAGGGTCAGGGATTCCAGAATCCTGATCGTCGAACTCCTGCTGCTGATGCTCATGTTGTTCCTCAGGCTCACGTAGTCATAGCCGGGACCGAATCTATCGGTACCGATGATCAGAGGTTTGTAGCTATATGTTCTGGTTTTGAAACCTCGTATCAGCCTACTGATTGGTGGGTTGATACAGGGGCAAATGTCTATGTATGTCCTAATATTGATTCATTTTCCTTCTACCGACAGGTTGAGGAAGGCGAATCAGTAGCTATGGAAAACTCGAGTACTGCCAAAGTGCTTGGAAAGGGAAGAGTGAATCTCAAGTTGTCTTCGGGCAAGATCCTCCCTTTGCATAATGTGCAGCACGTACCGGACGTAAATAAAAATCTGATTTCTGGATATTTATTAAATAAACATGGCTACAAACTAGTTTTTGAGTCTGATCGAGTTGTAATCTCCTTAAACGAGAATTTTATTGGAAAAGGCTATGTTTGTGGGGGTCTATTTAAACTTTCTGTTGATATTTCTTGTAACTCTTTTACTTCTAGTTTAAATAACATTGCTTATAATAATGTTTCTGCTACAAATGCATTATCTTCCAATATTGATAGCTATAATGTTTGGCATGGTCGCTTGGGACATGTGAATTTTAATTCTGTTTAAAGAATGTATGTTTTGCAATTAATTTCCAAGATTGATATGAGCAGGAATGATAAATGTGAGATTTGTACTCAAGCCAAACAACCTAGGAAATCTTTTCATTCAGTTGAAAGGAATTCTCAGGTTTTGGAGCTTATTCACAGCGACATCTGTGAATTAAACGGTGTCCTCACTCGTAGTGGTAAGCGTAACTTCATAACTTTTATAGATGATTATTCTAAATACTTCTATGTTTACTTGCTTAGAACAAAAGATGAGGCTCTTAGTAAGTTTGTTTCTTTTAAAGCTGAAGTTGAAAATCAGCTTGAAAAGAAAATAAAAATTCTTAGGTCTGATCGTGGGGGTGAATACACCTCTGCTGATTTTGACTCCTTTTGTGAATTGCATGGAATAATATATGAAGTAACTGCCCCTTATGCTCCTCAACAGAATGGGGTAGCAGAAAGGAAAAAATACGACTTTAATAGATATGATTAATGCTATGTTAGGTAGCTCTGGTTTATCTGATAATTTGTGGGGGGAAGCCTTACTTTTTGCATGCCATATTCTGAATAAAGTTCCTTTTAAAAAGACTGATAAAACTCCTTATGAATTATGGAAGGGCAGAAAACCATCTTTGAAATATTTCAAAGTGTGGGGGTGTCTTGCAAAAGTCTCTGTCCCTCCTACTAAGAAAAGGAAATTGGGACCCAAGACCGTAGACTGTGTATTTTTGGGTTATGCTCAAAATAGTATTGCTTATAGATTTCTTGTTATTAAGAGTGAGATTAATGGTATTGATGCAAACACTGTTATGGAATCTAGGGATGCTACATTTTTTGAAAATGTCTTTCCTTTGAAAAATAGAACCCCTAGATCTTCTATATCTGCACAAGTTCCTATTGCAACTTCTAGTTCTCAAGTAGAAACCCTAGTAGAACCTAGGAGGAGTAAAAGAGCCAAAAGAGAACCAAACCTAGGAGAAGGGTTTTCACCTATCTTGTTGAAGAGGACCCTATATCTTATCAAGGGGCTATGTCTTCTGTAGACTCACTGTTTTGGAAAGAAGCCATTAACAGTGAAATAGATTCTATTATGTCAAATAGAACCTGGGATTTAGTTAACCTTCCTGTAGGTTGCAAACCAATTGGTTGTAAATGGATCTTCAGGAGGAAGCTAAGACCTGATGGGTCTATTGAGAAGTTCAAAGCAAGGCTAGTTGTTAAATGGTTCAAACAAAGGGAAGGAGTAGACTTCTTTGACACTTACTCTCCAGTTACTAGAATTGCCACTATTAGAATGTTAATTGCTATTGTATCTGTTCATAAACTGTTTATTCATCAAATGGATGTAAAAACTGCTTTTTTGAATGTAGATTTACAGGAAAAGATTTACATGGAACAACCTGAAGGGTTTGTTGTTTCATGACAAGAACACAAGGTATGCAAATTGATTAAATCTCTTTATGGGCTGAAACAAGCGCCAAAGCAATGGCATGATAAATTTGATAAGGTAATTCTATCTTATGGTTTTGCTGTTAACGATTCTGATAAATGTGTATATAGCAAAACTATTGGTAGTTCATGCATAATATTGTGCTTATACGTTGATGATATTCTTATCTTTGGCACTGACATGGATATTTTTTATGATATCAAAAGTTTTCTGTCTCAAAATTTTGATATGAAAGATTTAGGACCTGCTGATGTGATTTTAGGACTTAAATTAAGTCGCACTTCTGAGGGAATTGGTATCTCCCAATCTCACTATATAAAAAAGGTACTGAAAAGATTTAACTATTTTGATTCTAAACCTGTAAGCACTCCATATGATGAAAGTATCAGGTTGAAGAAGAACAAAGGAGACAGTGTGGCTCAGCTGAAGTATTCTCAGCAAATTGGATGTTTGAACTATATTGCTAACCGTACCAGACCTGATATTTCCTACGCTGTAGGAAAACTTAGTCGGTACACAAGCAATCCGAATAGTTCACACTGGACTACCTTAGAAAGGGTAATGAGATACTTGAAGGGCACGTCATCCCATGGATTACTCTATGAAGGATACCCATCTGTATTGGAAGGGTACACTGATGCAAACTGGATCTCAGATACAGATGAGACCAAAGCCACAAGTGGATATGTATTCACATTGGAAGGAGCTGCTGTCGCTTGGAACTCTACCAGGCAGACCTGTATATCTAGATCGACTATGGAGGCAGAGTTCATAGCTCTTGACCTCACCAGTGAGGAAGCAAACTGGCTCAGGAATCTGGTAACAGATATTCCTCTGTGGAGCAAACCAGTTCCTACTATCCCTGTACACTGTGACAGCCAGGCTGCAATAGCAAAGGCTCAAAGGACAAGCTATATTGGAAAATCCAGATGTATATGTTTGAGGTACAATCGGGTGAAGCAATTGCAGTAGAGTAATTGCAATTGACTTCGTCAGATCAAAGAACAATCTAACGGATCCTCTAACTAAAGGTCTCTCGAGGAGACTAGTGTTTGAGACGGCAAGAGGAATGGGGTTGAAGCCCTTAGATTGAGTCACCTCAAAGGCAACCCAACCTTCGATTGGTAGCACCAAAAAAAGGTTCAATGGGTAACAACAAAATTGATGTGTGACTGGAAAACACTATATAGATGTAATTGTAATGAACCATTCCTCTACTATATAGTGTTGATCTGCAATAAAATTGAGGTTGATTGAAAATCTTAATGAATCTGTGGCTTGTAAAGCAGGGTATATAAATTGCAGAATACCTAAAAAGATTCACCTATTTGGGAGTGAAAGTGGGGCCGCTTTCTATGGGAACTCGGGCTGTTCTCTAGAGCTCTCAAGAAACTGAGATAAGCACATGGCCGAAAAGTGCACAACTGTTGATACGATCAAATGCCTGTAATGCGTTTGTGTGTATGTTGAGTCTGTACAAATATGATCCTAAGTTCAAGACTTACGTCACTTTGGGTCTGTATAGATGAAATGTATAACACTAAGGGGAGGTTCAAGTCTGGAAGACACCTTTCTCTGATACACAGTGTAACTGCCCATATCTTATTCTCTTTCCTATCGTTCTATCGATCTATATCCTTTTTGTCCCTTTTTGAATCATGTGGGGGATTGTTGGTTTTTATGTATTGTTGCTTGGGAAGCAACTTATATGTGATTCAAAAAGGTACTCCATACTTTTAGTCCCACATGGGAAAGGAGAAAAAGTTCTCCTTTCCATATAAGGCTTTCCCCTCCTTAGTGGGTTAATGGGTTATGTAGGGGATGGGCTACATCCCATCCAACCCGCGAGCGGGTGCGCGATTTAATACGCGTTTTTGACGCGTTTATTTATCGCGCACTTAGCACTTGGCACGCTTGCTCGCCGCAGACCGGACCAAGGGTATAAAGGTAATTTTCTATCTCATTTTATTTTTATTTTGATTTATTCTTTTTGCTTCGGTTGCCTGGTCTTCCGTAGAACTGTTACCACGTAGTCCCGTTACGGAATTTGTGGATCGCGGAGATAATTCTGGCCACGTACAGAGAGATTTGATTTTAAATCAAATCAGGTGATCTGTTGGATCAGATACGAAAAATCTTCTCTCTCTTTCTTTCCCGTTCGGAACTCTGTTCGTACAGAAGAGAAAAGTAGCAACCAGAACCCTTCTCCTCCTCCTTCCGTCAAACTCTTTCTCTGGACAAGGCTGTGATCGATCGAGGGATTCACTACCGGATGCACGGTGCTGTGGATCGAATGATTCGTTGTATCTCGGGAATAGATTGCTAGAACCCGCTGCACGATTGTGGGGGCAAAATTTTATTCTAAGGACAGCGTTTGTAACGTGTCTCGAATCCTAAACTCTTAATTCCTGTTCTGAATTTTACTTCTTTTGATTGCTTGCATTAGGAATTCTGTCTAGTATTTTCAACATTTTCTGTGTTGTTTATTTATCACTTCAAATGTCTGTCAACGCAAATTAAGCTGGTCACGATCTGGCCCTAAGCTTACATTGTTTAAAAATAAACAAAAATGAAGAAAGGAAAACTATGAGAATGCTGGACACGAAAGAGACACCACATGGAACCCCCACCGCAACTGAAAATGTGCAAGACCGTCACATGACTCACATCCCATGTTTGGATCATCATGCATGCAAGCTTTGACAGACGAGAAGAGCCAAAAGTATTCTTGCCAAATGGGACCCGAAGGAATTTGTCCTCCCAATCTTATATGTATAAGACACTTGCATTTGCATAAGAATATACGCCACAAAAATAATTTAACATATAGATATTCAAATATCATCTAAAACTTTTAGGAGATGGATGAAGATAGGCTATTAAACACCATTAAGAGCATCCCTATGAATTAGTTCTTATTTTTATTTTCTTTCTTCTTATTACAATTAAGCTATATAGTATTTTAGGACTTAATTGTAACTTGATACTCTCAACTATTTTCGTTTTTCAACTTTATACATTAATTTTTTTTACTCAACAACTTAATACCATCAATTATTATATGATTCAATTTCATACCCTAAAATTAAAAAATCTCCAAAATACTCTTGTCCTTCCCTCATCCCCTCCCACCTCCATACCAACTCCCTTCTGGTTGGAAAATAGTTTTTAGTTTTGAGTATGGACATTATTGTCCAAAAAAATATTTTGAAAAACGGAAATAGTTGAGGGTATCAAATTACAATTAAGCTTGACTAAATTTTTTAAGATGGAATAATTATATTTTTAGAGGAAAAAATTATATTTTTGGAGGGACCAAATTGTACTTTGAAAGGTATTATATCTAAAATTTAAATTTTTATAAGAAAAACAAATTGACCCGTTATTCTTCTTCCTCTCATCTGTACAGTATTAAATACCTAACGTGTGAATTTTCAAATTCAAATTCGCCAGGAATATTCAAACAACCAGAAGCTTAATTAGTCTTCTCGTCTGTACAGTTTTAAACACCTAACGTGTGAATTTGAACAACTAGATTACCACGACGCTGCTTCCTTGATACTTCCGTTCGTCATTTTTTGTTTATTTTATTTTCTAATCAGGATGACGGTGGAGACAAGATTTTCATGCAGGGGGACACCGGCACAAATGATAACATAAGGTACACATTTAGGTCACGGTGTGAGTTGGGCCGGAAGGCCAAAGTTCCCGGCCTGGGTCTGGTCTGTGCGGTTCGAGCCCGGTTAACGATCCGGACCGTCTCGGCACAAGCTCTCCGCGGATACGGGCTGGATTTGTCCACTCGAACCGGTAGTCCGACCTGGTCCGGTTTGACCGCGGTCTGGGCTGGTTAAATCCGGTCGGGCCAGCCCAAACTGGTCTGGTCCAGGTCGGATCCGGACCGGTTTTTGATTTTTTTTTTTTTTTTTTTTTGACTGTTTAAAGGCCAAAGAGACCAAAATATTCTCATTTTGAGGGGTATTTTTTGACCGTTTTAAGGACATTTTGTTGAAAATGACCAAAAATATCCTTATAAAAATTATATTTTTAGGATATAATAGGTCATTTTGTACCAATTTTTTTTATAAATATCCCAAAATTCATGAATATATATTATATATATATATATATATATATATATATATATATATATATATATATATATATATATATATATATATATATAAACGACCGGGCTGGTCCGGTCCCGACCCAAGCCTGGTTCAGTCGGCCCGTCCAAAACTGGGCTATGGGTCCAGGTTGGATTTGGATTTTTTTCCTCCGGCTCGGCCCAGGCTCGGTCAACACTAACCTGGGTCGGTCCAGTCTGGCCCAGGTAACACCTTGACATTTAGGAGCACAATAAAATAATGATTAATTTGTATCTAAATATTATAAACTATTATTGAGTTGCGACTTCATATTCTACTGCTACTATAAATTTTTAAATTGATATTTAAATAGAGTAATGCTATTAATCCTTCTAAAATGTTCCTCCAAACTATTTCTCTTTATGTGGCACATGACCAGACATTTGACATAACAAATTTTAATACAAAAAATTCATCATCCAATTTTTTAATTTTAATTTTAATTTTAATATTATTATTATTATTAATATTAGTGTTAATATTAATATTAATTTTAGGGTGCTGTTATTGACACTCATAAAATGTCAACATGCACTCCTCTTTAATTTTCTATCATTCTAATTCCAAATATATCCATGCATTAAATATGACATTAGTTTGTGCATGCATGGAGGAATGAGTGCACGATGACATTTGAGGAGTGCCAATAGTGTTCATACATGAACAAATTTGGAATTAGAATGTTTGAAAATTAAAGTGTTCATGATGACATTTTAGGAGTGTCAATAACGACATCCTAATTTTAATTAAAATTAAAATTTACTATGTTAACTGTCACGTCAGTTGCCACATGATACGAAATAGTTTGGAGGGATAAGTAGGAGAAAATAATAGCATTTTTATTTAAATATCCTGAATTATAATAGTCTTGCAACATAATGGCTACACTGGTTAATTAAAAAAAAAGAAGGTAAAAAAGATTAATCTATTATGGTTATTTTCTTCGAGTACTATAATTCTTAAAAAAACAAAAGAAAATTATAAACCAATCAACCTCGTTCCCTCCTCCCTCTCCAACCACCGGTCCTTGGCTAATCCCTCTCCAAGCTTGCCATCACTCACCCTCATTCTTATAGAGCCCTCTCCTTGTCTTTTCCAACTCCTACTTAACCCCATCCTCGTCGCCTCATCTTCGTTGGATGATCCCATTTCGAACATCTCCATTTTCAATTAAGATTGGTTGTTAGGATTAGTTTTAGATTTAGGATTGTGGTTAAGTGCAGAGAAGAAGGGATAGAATAGGAGTTTTCTTTTCTTTTTTTTATTTGAAGGACAAAAATGTCTATAATAATCAAGTGATATGAACTTGAGTTAGATAGCAATCTAACGAAAGATATTAACTTGTAAAAGTTCAAAGAATTAACTAATTAGTTGTTAAAATAGTTTAAGGAATCTAATTACAAATGAGCCTGTAATAATGGAAAGCGCAACTTATGTTACAAAGTCTATGGATCCAAAGAAAGAACGAACCAAGCATCTTCGCCTTGTCTTTCACTATCATGAAGTCCAGGTCCAACCACAGTTTGTAACTGACAATGTACAACCTTGGCAATCCACGACTCCTCTCCAAGTTTAATATGGATGTGATAGTGATTAATTGTCTTAAAATTATGATCAAACTTGTTTGTTAATTGGATATATATTGAAAATTGTTGTCACAAGTAACAGGGCGTCGTTAGAAATAAGCTTTTAATGCTAAAATTATTAAAATGATCAAATTAAACGTGTATAAATAAAATCTAAAGAATATCATGCAAATACAACAATTGGATTAAGTTTTCTTCAAGTCTAGTTAAGGCCACGTTTGGTTTGCGGTAAGAATTTCTTTTAAAAAAGTTCTTTGCCCATTTTTTCCTTTAAAAAATTATATATTTTTTTTTATCAATTTTCTTTTTGTTTTTCGATGTTTGAATAGACTACAAAAATTTAAGAAAAGTAAATCTTTGGGATGGTGGAGGAACCATTTTTATTCCTTACTTTTCTTTCAAAAATATTTCTTTTGTGCTCATTTTTTTTCGATATCCAACACATAAAATGAATGATGTTTATTTTCCGAAGTTCTGATTCTATGACCCAATTGTGACCTATTTTTTTTTTTCCACAGGATACTTGTTCCGTATGCTGATATTGGAAATTCTAGACTCCACAAAATAGAATGATTGTCCATATAAGTTAAAAAAATGGTGCAACAAAGAGTTTTTATTTCGGAAAGAAAAGAGTGGAGTCTAAAATTTCCACCATAATACTGAATAATAATTCTATTGTCAAAATGAAAAATAGGAGAAAGAAAACCTAACTCTAAATAGTCCTTAAGCGGGCTCAATAGGGTGTACCTAGGCTCAAGTTCAGTACAAGCCCAGGCTGCTTATTAGTTGGGCCAAGAATATGTTTACACTTTTGCAACCTAATCTGGTTCAGCCCATTTTTATTGAACTTGTTAGATACTGTAGACTAGGTCTTAGTTACTTGTCCATATAAGTTAAAAAAATGGTGCAACTGGAACAAAGAGTTTTTATTTCGGAAAGAAAAGAGTGGAGTCTAAAATTTCCACCATAAAGTGTACTGAATAATAATTCTATTGTCAAAATGAAAAATAGGAGAAAGAAAACCTCACTCTAATTAGTCTTTAAGCGGGCTCAATAGGGTGTACCTAGGCTCAAGTTCAGTACAAGCCCAGGCTGCTTATTAGTTGGGCCAAGAATATGTTTATACTTTTGCAACCTAATCTGGTTCAGCCCATTTTTATTGAACTTGTTAGATACTGTAGACTAGGTCTTAGTTACTTGTCCGAGCTCTCTAGCCTAGTGGTATTAGAGCGGACACCCGGAGGGGCCGGCAAGGTTCAAGCCCCCCAATTGTGTGTGTGAGTGGGATTTCAAAAAAAAAAGGTCTTAGTTACTTATCATGGCTTATTTATTTATTTATTTATTTATTTTTTTTGAAAAGCAAATCCAAAGTTGTTTCTGGACAACAACTTATCAAAATAAATATAAAAAGCTAATTCAATTTAGACACCTTTCGAAAACAGACGAAGATTAATGTTAGAAACTGTTTGTGGCCGACTCCCACATACTTTTAAAAATTGCTCCAAAATTAAACTACTATTTCATAACTTATTTGATAAGTATTTGTGACCAAACAACTTTTGTGACTACTTTTCAAAAAAAAAAAAAAAAAAAAAAAAAAAAAAAAAAAAAAAAACTTAAGTGAGCAGGAGCACTCATGAAAGCACTCCCATAAACAGGTTGGCATAGTTGATTTGGTTCAGACCTAACAAGAGATTCAACAACACTCTTAGAAGAAACTATTTTCATACATAGCTAATGGAGTCTAAAATTCCACCAACAATTATGGATGACTGACATGTGTACATTGTTATTCCCGAAACAGATCTTTTGATAGAAAATGAAAATATCGAACTCTTATTTCCAGAGAGACGAAAAATTCTTTCTCCTAAGAGAGAGATGAATACTCGTTCTCAACCGAAGTATACGCAACGAGATAAATGATCGCTCTCAACCGGAGTTGATGCAACGATATGAATAATCGCTCTCAACCGGAGTTGATGCAACGACTTGCTGGGGTGATAAAGATCACCGTTGCTCAAAGCAAGATTCGCCCTATTGCGATCTGCTCCCAGGAACCAGCAAGTTCAAAAGAACTTATGGAACGCTCGCTGTCACCTCCTTTACGAACTCGAAGAACTCCTTAGGACTTCAATGGCGGCGGCAGCACTTCTCTCTTCGTCTCTTTATTTTAGCGTAAGTCCTCAATGAAGGCACAAAGAGAGTATTCATAGAGAAGGGTCGAAACCGTAATCCTATTCCTGGCTGCAACTGATTACGAAAATTAGGAGCGAATAATGGAAAGATTTTTAAATTCAAATCCCAGAAAGATCGGATCTGATCAATTAACTTAATCTTTCCATAACCGCTCAAATATTCCAATCAGCAACATCATACACCACTTGCGCCCCATAGCCACTCAGCCTGTCAACCTGCGCGCGTAGCTGCGAAGCCCGCAACAGACCGCGGCACCTGCGCGCTCAGCACCGCAGCCCCGCAGCACCTGTGAGCACAGCACCGCAGTCCCGTAGCATTTGTGCGTCCAGTGCCGCAGCCCCGCGGCACCTGCTGCGCCTGCGGTACAACTCGTGTAGAGACGAGCGCACGAGCGCATCAACTGCGCAATGCGCATAGCGCCAATGTGCTAAGTGCAAAGTGCGCCAACAAAATGCTACTTTACGCCCTTGAGCCCAAGTCCGAGTCCGAGTCGCTAAACCCCTTCGAGGCTTAGCTCTATAAGAAAATTATCCCATGAGCATGACGAAAAGCATTAATGCTTCTTTGTTGGTTTTGCCTTCTTTCCACTAGGAAAAATGCCCCCAAATGGAACCCATGTGCCTCTCCACACTTCATGTGATCTCTCAACACAAGCAAAACTTTATATAGGGATACCATTCATTTGGTTTTTCCAATATGGAACTATTTTTATAGTTTCTAAAGCAAAACACCAACAAGCAAAAACACCAATAATCTCCCACATATCTCTATATATGGGTTGAACGTTCCCTCACAGTGACTGTCCATCATGCATTAGGATAGATGTCGCTACGACTTGAATATTTCCGCATGGGTTAAATGATAGCATGATACAAGAATGGACTATGCCTTGAATTCTGCACCATAACTGTAATTCTTTCCACTCACATAATGACATCAACTGCGCTTCTGGCTGCACATTAAAGGCCTTGTGCCAGCCTGGTTTCGGTGTATGTATCTTAGGTGTCTACAAGAGTTTCCTTAAGAGACGGCCTATATCTCTTTCCATACACTCTAGGTGAGTTATTTTAAAGAGTCTTTGGCATGAAGCCGTTTGCTTTCTTGCGGTGCTACATAGCTATGACATGGCCCGAAGCTGAGACCCTATCTTATGTAGTGTCATACCACCCGTAGCATGAGGACCAGCCTCTTTGTAGTGCCAAACTACCCAGCATAAAGCCTTTCGCTTCCTTGCGGTGTTACGCCGCCGTGACATGGCTTGTAAAGCAGAGGCAATGTCTCATGTGGTGTCACCCACTGTAACATGAGGCACAACCTCTTTATAGTGCTACCTACCACTCTTCATTATACATCATTAGGCCCTCTTGTCTATGTGCGGTGCTACGGCGCTGTGACTTGGCCTGAAGCCGAGGCTTTACCCTCACAAGGTACCTCATATGGTGTCACTCCACTGTAGCATAGAGTACGGTGCTCCTTTGTAGTACTGTGCTACCCGTGCTTCCTGTAAAGCACGCCAGACATCCCAGATGCCTGAGAACTCATTAAGGCTTCCAAGCCATCCTCTCACAGGACTTTGTTCTTTGTAAAGAACAATCAGTGGTTCTGGGTTCATAACCCCGCAACATCCCAAAGGATTTGCCCACTATTTCTGATATTCTTCCAGTCAATGGTCCTTCCTTAAACTAAAAGTTAGATGCCTAGTAGATTTCTCTTTGAACTAATAGCATAAAACTTTATAGTAGAATTGCAAAGACATAATATCAGAGTGTCTTCAAGCCCATCTTACTTGTCGTGTCTTCTACCAGCTGGCGCTTGAGACCTTTGGTGAACGGATCTGCCAGATTCTCCTGACTCCAAATATCCACTACGACAATGACTCCTCTTTTAATAAGATTATTTACCGCCCTGTGCCTTAGACGCACAGTCCTCTTTTTGCCATGGAATATGTTATTCGATGCCACCGCTACAGTCGCCTGGTTGTCACAGTATATCGGTACCGTCGGTATCTGCGCACCAACTATTGGAAGATCATACATGAGTTCCCGAAGCCATACTGCTTCATCTATTGCATCCGTCAGTGCATAGAACTCAGACTCCATAGAAAAGTGAGACAACATAGTCTGCTTCTTCGACTTTCACGATATAGCAGCTCCACCCATAGAAAAAATATATCCTCCTGTGGACCTCTCACTCTCTACTTCTGAGCACCAGCTTGCATCGCTGAAGCCTTCCACTACTTTTGGATCTCCGCAGTAGTGCAGTGCATACTTCAGAGTCCTTTTGAGGTATCTCATAACCCTTTTTCATAGCTTTCCAGTGCTCCGCACCTGGATTGCTTGTGAACTGACTCAGCATCCCCACGACAAAAGCTATGTCAGACCTTGTAGCAGTAGTTACATACATCAAACTCCCGATGATGTTAGAGTACTCCAACTGCCTGACACTTTTTCTTAGATTTGGCTTCAGCTTCTTGTCACATCTATAAGGCGTATCGATTCCTGGAAGATCTTAATACCCATAGCGTGTGAGCATTTTCTCAATGTAATTAGACTATGACAATGCCACTCTAGTTTCTGTCCAGATGATCTTTATCCCCAGGATAACATCAGCTTCTCCTAAGTCCTTCATGCTGAACTTAGATGAGAGGAACTTCTTTGTCTTAGTGACACTTACTAGATTTGTACCACCAAGATCAGCATGTCGTCCACGTATAGATAAATGACATCTCCTCTCTCATCAGTAAACTTTGTGGACACACACTTGTCCGTCTCGCTGACCCTGTAGCCGTTTGATCTTATGACTTTATCAAACTTCTTATGCCACATCTTGGGAGCTTGCTTCAGACCATACAGAGATTTTACCAACTTGCAGACTTTATCTTCGAGACCCTTGATGACGAATCCTTCTGGCTGTTACATGTAGATCTCTTCGGTCAATTCACCATTCAGGAAAGCGGTCTTAACATCCATCTGATGGATTACCAGTTTGTGAATTACGCTCAGAGCAATCAACATCCCGATGGTCGTCATCCGAGCTACTGGAGCATATGTGTCGAAATAATTGATCCCCTGCTTCGGAGAAAACCCTTTGGCAACTAACCTTGCCTTGAACTTGTCAACAGTTCCATCGGCCTTCATCTTCTTCTTGAAGATCCACTTACATCCGATTGGTTTTGCTCCTTCAGACAGATCGACCAACACCCACTGTAGAAGCATAGAATTTCAGGTGCATCTATAGGCCAGAATTCCTATGCGCTCAATCCAACCATGTGACCAACAAATGTGTCAGGAAGCTCAAACAGATACTTGGCACAACAAAGAACAGTACAAGTTTAAAGACATTAAAAATAAGGCTTTTATTTCATATGAAAGTCTATTACAGGTCTAAAGAAAGGCTTTACAAAGGAGAACTTCTACAAAAAAAAAATCCTAAAGCTACAGCTAGGCGCAGCAACTACTATACGCCCCATGCCAGGCGCACCATCTATTAGGTGCATCACTCTGATGTCTCATCCAAGTGCATCGTCTCGTCATTATGGCACAGGCGCATCATCACCAATCAGCCCTTGTGTAGATGGAGGAGGAGGAGCTCTCCTAGCTCGATGAAGATCGCGGCACGATGCCCCGGTCTTCGGAAGCAACATGCACACTCGGCAGCCTGTGGCTCTGCCAGCATAACGAAAGACGGAGCACGGCTGCTCCGATCTTTGGATGCAACAGGCACCATCGGCCTGTGTCGGGACTCAACGATCCCGATATTTGGATGCAACAGGCACTATCACAGAAGCCCAGAGCAATGAGAAGACTGGGGCAGCGCATCTTCATCTTCGGAAAGAGCTCGAGTTCGACAGTTCGCCAATGCGGAGCTCCGACCAAGTTTATCTTTATATCAAAATGAAGAATGAAAGCAAATCTTTTTCTCATGCGACTATTTATAAACACGTGCAGCCTACACCCGAGTGCCAAATAGCCAACATTCCAAATTTCATGCAATGAATTTACATTAATAGCAAATGCATCCGTCTCCTTGTATTCGGCTAAGTCAAAGCAGCCATTTTTGCCTCGAAGAACTCAACAGACGGGCCAAAGAGGATACGACACATTGGCAGATGCACCGTCGATATCATGCGCTCCCCATGGATGTGCCCAGATTGGCACTAACCAAAGCAACCTCTCCATCAAACATCTAATGCTGAATGACAAAGGCAGCAACGCATTCCAAGAGCCGTCCAATCAGCTGTGCAGAAAATGAAGTGCCGCAGATGTCAGCACCATCATTACACCTTGGGTCGGCAACAAGCCACGTGGCCGACCGATCATTCGTATGTGCCTCATGGCCATGCGCCCAGAAGACGACATGCGTTCCAGTGGACATACGCCCCCTCAGCTTACTTCTAATCTCAAGCAACAGAAGACAATGCTCTGCATACACCTCAAAAGCCATACGCCTGGACTTGCTCCTGGCTCCTAAAAGTCATGAGACCTAGTCGCCTCCCCTGTGCCTGATTCTAGGCGCACCCTGATGCGAAGCTCTATATGCGCCTCAAAAGCGATGCGCCCAGACTTGTCTATGATGCATAAAACTCATAGACTAAGTCGCCTCCATGCGCACCGATCCTAGGCGCACCCCGACAGATCACTCTCCTAAAAACCGAGATCTTTGAGCCACAGGCATACGCCACGCGTCCCTTAACTCAGTTCTATTCAATGAATGGGTGCTAACCACCTAAGATCTCAGCAACCACCAAATCTCAGCAACTGCCACGTGTCAGCTCCTCTGCAGCCTGACGAAGCAGTTCGAGCAGATTCCACTACAACTTGGGTCGCATCATCCATGCACCCCCACTAGCATCAGCTACGTGGCGTCCCCACATCCAGCGCATCCGATAAATGTGCACATGAGCAGCCAGCCTGCTATCTATAAATTGAAGGATCGCTCCTTCATGACACACAGAGACAGAAAGACAGAGAGAGATATACAAGCATACTGTTATATCCACATACAGAGGCCAGAAGAGACACTTAACGTCTGCTTCTTCTCGCAATGCTCCGGCACCCAGAGCAATCCAGACCTTCAGAGAGTTCAAGATCGTCGTCAGATCGTCAACGGAGTCAACGCATTACCACTCACTCCACCGATACAGTTCCAGATAAAAATAAAAGTGTACTCCTAGGACTACGTCTAAGTCCTACATTGTATACTGTTCTATTTGTAATTGAAATATCAAAGTTTTAATCAACAAAACCTTGTCGCATTTTCGATGGCAAACAAGATGGCGACTCTGCTGGGGACCTCTTTCTCTTCCAACGAAAAAGTTGTATCGCAATCTGACGACATCAAACTCGACTCCTCCCATAAAATACTTATGGTGCGCCTCAATCAACAGGCGTATGAGGAGTTCATCTCTGAAGACAGCACGAGTCCTTCGAAGCGGCTGCCAAAGCCGAAGAAGACTCACCAAGTCTGGGTGCGCAAGGCCGATACGCCTGGCACCATCACTGAAGAGGTTGTGCCACCACAACTGGCCCTTCCGGCTGACGCTCTCAGCAACAAGGATGCGTCCACTGGTACCGCACATCTGTCTGGGAAACACAGTGTTGACTGCATTCCCCAACCGTTTTCTTTCCAACCAAAAAAGATGCGCCAACGGAGCAGAGGTGCAACCAATCTCCAGCGCATGAACTTTGGTGCGCAGAAGAGAACGTCTGTCTTCAATAGACTCACTCGCTGTCATGGCGAGACATAATTGGATTCTGAGTAATATGCACCTTCACGGGCTAGTACAAAGAAATCCAAGGCAGCACATGCCATGCTATACGAATGTGCTACGTTAACAGCAAACCAAAAGCGTGCGTTCAAAATCATGCACGCTGCTGATGGTAAGCTGTACAGAGTCGACTCTGGCACATCTATGCCAGAAACGGGTCGACTCTCAAAGTCCCTGTCCCGCTTGGGCGCATCTACTATATTTCGAACCAAGTCTGGTTGGGCAACTATGATGTTGAGCCCATGAGCCCACTTGGGTGATGCGCATGAAGTGGACTCAAGTTGACATAAATGCTGTTCTTCTACCAATGATCTGGACGTATCTCATGCGCGTGAACTAGATCAGGGGTACAACATTCACATGACCACCCCGGTGCTTGGCCTTGCCATGCGCCTGATGGGGGTGTTAAAGTGAAACTCTCCCATCATGATTTGCGTAATGTGACCAGTCACAAACGCAGATCAGGAGAGCTGACCAATAAGTACAATGTGCCCCTCGCAGGGCACACCTGTGCTATGGTCACCATTAACTGCTATTGTTGCAAAATCGCATTGCCACCACAGAGGCAGTCCGTATTTCAGCGACTACAATCTACAGCACCTATCCGACGTCGCATCAAAAAGAAAGTGGCAATTGAAGACGAAACGGAGCCCAAGATCGCTTCCTGTTATGTTGTCTCCAATTCTCACTCATCCGTGAGAATGACAACCACCAACTCCTCAGCCTCTGCATCCAAGACTCAGCTGAGGAAGAACAAAATAGTGGTCCCGTTCCCCGGGGTGTACGAACGCACCCGAGCAAGGATTAAGGCCCTGGCAGAGGCCACAGCCGGAGGGTAGTCAAGCCTCTGACAACCCTCTCCTCGAAGATGAAGAAGCACTTCGACAAACCGACCCTGACGTAGCTGGGGGTAGCCAACAGGAGGCCTCAGAAGAAGAAGCCCCTCTACAGGAAAGCGAGGTCGAAAGCGAAGCCTCGACCGATCCATCCACTTCCACCCATATTATGATAGATTACATGGCAGGGGGTGGTGATGAAGGAGAATCAGACGCTCCAGCGTTAGACATCGTGCAGCGCATAGACACTCTTGAGGGGAGTCTCAAAACCCTCTCTTCCTCCATGGAGATCCTGACCCAGGTGGTGTTCGACATTCGAACCACTCTGGCAAAGGCACTTGTCTCTACCAGTCCAGATCCAGGGGCCAACAGAGAATCAAGTATACCCTCTCAATGGGTATCTTCAAGGGCGGAACACCACACCACACCAGGAGCATCAGCTCCTTCCAATATACAGCTTCAGGCCGTACCGCCTTCACCTGCTCCCAGCTCGACAGAAGACTTGGCCGAGATGATCAGAGACCTGCGTGAACGCTTCGAGGTCTGAAACAGGCAGAAAGAACGTCAGAAGTTGGGGCTTCTTTAACCCTACCCTCTTGAGTGGAATAAGGTGGTTTATCCTTCCAAGTATAAACCACATATACTGACGCCATACGATGGGAAGGATTCTCCACGTCGGTACTTGACTTACTTCCAGTCTCAGACGGGACATCTCCCAAAAGAAGATGCCCTACTCACGAACCTGTTTATCGGGGCTCTGAAGGGAGTCGCCCATGACTGGTACTGTAGTCTCCCTGACAACTCCATATCATCCTTCGATGATTTGACATGCCTCTTTCCTCGATCGGTTCTACGACGGAGGGAGAGACATGACCATGTCATCTCTAATAGAAGTGCGGCAGACTGAGAATGAGACTGTTCGAGAATTCATCGAACGTTTTCGACAAGCATGCCTAAGGTTGCCTCCAGGCATGCCGGAACATGCACTCATCGGCTCCTGCAGCATGAACATGATCCCCGCGATCAAGCTCTGGCTCAACTCCACTCCCCCGCCCGATTGGAGTTCGTTGATCATTGAAGCCGAAGCTGCTGAGAAGAAGGCGCGTAACACTCGCCTTCTGGGGGTTAACTTCCCCACCTTTGATGACAAAGGGAAACGGCCTACGACCAGCAGTAGCAGCCACGAAGCGAAAAGGGAAGCAGGCATTGACTGTCAATACGTCTAACAACACGCAAGTTCCTGCTAAGAGGCCTTCTACCGCACCACGACCGAAGATGGTCTACTTCTTCCACAATGAGGATACCTTACAGCTCTTCGAGATGCTGAAGCAGGGGACAAAATCAAGTTGCATGATCTCAAGCGTCCTGATGAAGTAGACAGAGTCGGCGACCCGAGGTATTGTCACTACCATTGGTTCATTGGACATCCAACTAAAGACTGCTACATCCTCAAAGACAACATACATGACATGATCAATGCGAATGTCATATCAGTCGACTACGAGGAAAAGATAGTCTCGGCCAACATGATGTCGCTCCAGTTCGGTACCTTACCACCTACCACAGCTTAAGATGGCGTCGTCTCTATCCCAAAGGCGATAATGGAAGTAGTCAACCTTCCACCAACCCATGACAACATGGGTGGGCTTACACCACTCACAACATCTAAGGGAGACATCATGTGGGTTCACCCTGATCTCGTTTCAGAGCTGACTCAACCGGGGGTAACCTCTACCTCCAAAAGCAAAGACAAGAAGACCAAGTCTTGCCGAATGGTGACTTTCTCCCTTGAAGAAGCACTGCCCGTACAAACACGTTCACAATAGAACACCCAACCAGAAGAGGCTCCTTCTGAAGTGACACCTCCTATCATAACCACAGCTGTCCAAGGAGAAGGTTCATCCCAACCTTCTGCATCTGATAAACAAAAGCATAAGGAGGCCCACTTCGACATGCCTCTTCGAAAGACAGCACTCCGGGGATAGCCAAACCCCACAACTTCGACATACTGGCACAACTGGCCAGTACTCCAGCACAGATTTTCCTATTTGAGCTCCTCCGCCTATACAAAGATACTCGAGAGGCTCTCTGCGAAGCCCTGAAGGACGTCGAGTCTTTCATCAGTCAAATCAAGCAGCCAGACGATGATCCTACAGTATGTCCGTACTGCCATAATGTGGCGGAGATCATCCCTAACATCACATTCAATCAACATGATATGCTGCTCAAGAACAACAGGCACAACAGACCCCTGTATTACACAGGGTATGTCGGTGCCATCAAGGTAGATAAAATACAGATCGATCCTGGGTCTTCTCTCAGCATCATCCCCCGAACTCTACTTCAGACGTTGGGGATCCCAATGCATCACCTGACAGCGTCTTACACCACCATCAGTGGCTTCAATGCCAGTAAGAGTGAGCCGCTGGGGAAGATCCACTTGAAGTGTCACATCGACGATCTCCAGACCGAGGTGACTTACTACGTTGTTGATGCAGACGTCAACTACAACATCCTGTTGGGACGGCCATGGATACATGAATACATGGTGGTGCCATCCACCCTCCATAAATATATGAAATACGTGTCCACCAGCGACATCATCTGAACAGATTTTGTTGATGTCGATCCCTTCAGAGGGATTGAAGCCTTTTTCACCGATGCTGATCTGTACAAATTAATTCATCTCGAAAATGAAGCCAATGACGCTGATGACGAGGCAGAAGCTGAGATCGAAGCTGACCTAGGGATGGACATAGAAATCGACGCGCCCCTAAAAATGCGACTCAAAGGAAGGACACCTCAAACGTCGGCCCCTATAGTAGTAAAACTTCGCGGGCAGGCGCCAGCTTCTCCGGGCACTACATCCAATGAAGCTCCATTGAAGATACGCCTCAAAGGCAAGCCCCCATAAGTGGCGGCTCCTCTCGTAGCCAAGCTACGGGGAAAGGCTCTAGCTCCCGGCAGACCAACCAAGGCTCCCCTCAAGGTGCGGCTCAAAGACAGACCTCCTCAGTTGTCGGCACCCGTCAGGCCATAAGAAAATACCTCGGCGTCCTTCTCAACACAGTCCCAGAAGCCAGCACGGGGCAAGATCTCAAAAAACTCTCCTGAACCTCCAAAGGCTGCTCCAGTTTTCACGGATGAAGAACTTGGAGAGTACATATCGACTAATATCGATGCTCCATCCGTCGATGATGTAATCCCTCGGGACAAGATCCCGTATTTTATTAATAATAGAGTATCTTTTAATTATTCTAGTCTTCCACATTAGAATACCATGTACACTCTAGATAATGCTCTACAGTCGTTACAAACACAAATAACGACTGTGAGTCATATAAATCGAATCGTCCTATACCAAGGAGTCTGTTATATAGTTCCACCTTGGAACAAGGACGAGAAGCCCATTATCTTTGACAAAGTCGAGCGTCACCAAGACCTCCCGCCGACGGAGTCAAAACCCGACACCGACAGAATACAAATCTATCGGTATAACGATCGAGCTAAGTATCTCATCCAAAAGATGGGTTACAACTTGAAGAGCGGCCAAGGTCTGAACTAGGGCAAAGGTCGACGCCTTCCCCTACGACTTCCAGTACCAAAAGAAAAGCCGCAAGACTACTATCATCGTACCCGACAGGGGGTAGGCTACATCACGCCTCCAAAAACTCCAGAAGAATCAGAAGCAGAGGATGTCATACATTCTCACTCATCTGAAACTTCAACTTGGGACTCTGACACCAGCATCGGCTCAGTCTTCAGGAGGGTGCTGTCAGCCAACATGACATCCGTACATCCTTCAGAAGATAAAGATGACGATCAAACAGGAGAGTTCTTCAAAGAAGAACCCTGGGCTCAACGCCTAGGCGCACAATAAGAGTCTCGCTTTGAATTGCGAGAACCCCCTACCAAAGACAAAGTCGAGCAGATCGACCTTGGGGCTGGATCTTCATCAAAACCCATCTTTATCAGCAAGAGTTTGGTGGGGGAGGGCCGAGGATCCTTGATCTATCTGGTCAAAGAATATATCGACGTCTTCGCCTGGAGCTACGAAGACATGCCAGGACTCGATCCATAAGTCGTAATGCACAAGCTTAACATCTTGCCTAACGCTAAGCCCGTTAAGCAGCAACAGCGACGCTTTCGTCCTAACATCATGGACGCCATTGATAAAGAGATCGACAAGCTCTTGGACAGTGGGTTCATTCATGAAGAGCAACACCCCGACTGGGTAGCCAACATCGTCCTCGTCACCAAGAAGAACAGAAAGATCCGAGTCTGTATCGATTTTCGGGATCTTAACTCTGCATGCCCAAAGGATGAGTTCCCACTCCCGATCACTAATGTAATGATCGACAACACATGTGGCTTCGAGCATATTTCCTTCATGGACGACTACTCAGGCTACAATTAGATCAAGATGTTCCCAGACGACGAGAAACACACGTCGTTCAGAATTCCAAAGGGGATTTACTGCTACACAGTAATACCCTTTGGCTTGAAGAATGCTGGTGCCACATACCAACGAGCTATGAGCACCATCTTCCGTCAACACCTTCGCAAGACAGTCGAGTGCTATGTTGACGATATCGCCGTAAAGAGCTGTCTTAGGGACAATCACCTACGAGACCTGAAGACAGTTTTCGATCTCATGCGGGCGCATCAGCTTAAAATGAACCCCGTTAAATCCTTTCTTAGGGTCTCTAGTAGAAAGTTCTTGGGCTTCATCATCACTACGAAAGGCATTCATGTCGACCGCGAGAAGACTAAAGCCATCCTTGACATGAACCCTCCGAAGAACCTTAGAGAACTGCGAGGCCTACAAGGATGACTCGCCTACATCCGAAGGTTTATCGCGAACCTTTCTGGAAAATGTCTACCCTTCACCAAGCTTATGAAGAATGGCGTTTCTTACGTCTGGACGGAAGAATATCAGAAAGCTTTTGACGACATTAAAACTTATCTGACAAGTCCCCCAGTCCTGGTGGCATCCGTCGCGGGCAAACCATTCTTGCTTTATGTCCGTGCAATGGACCATCCCCTTGGCGCTTTGTTGGCCCAGAACAACAAAGCAGGCCATGAGCAGGCCATCTACTACCTCAGCAGGACGATGGTTGGGGCCGAACACCGGTACAACCCCGTGGAAAAAGTGTGTCTAGCCTTGGTGTTCGCCATCCAGAAGATTCGCCACTATGTCTCTGGACAAACAATCCATGTCATCTTCCGAGTTAATCCACTCAAAATTCTCATGAAAAAACCGGGAGCACTAAACTCTCGGCTGGCTACGTGGGCGATATTATTGACACCATATGACATGATATTCGTACCACAAAAGGCTGTCTAGGGCCAAGCATTGGCCGACTTCCTAGCCATGTACCCAATCCCGGAATCATCCAGGCTCTACGAAGGTATTTCCGATGAGGTGCAAGAAGAAAACATTATCGAAGAAAGCCCAGTCTGGCGAATGTTCTTCGACGGTGCTTCCTGAACAGGCCCTAAAGGCCAAATTATCGCAAGTGTGGGGGTAGTTTTAATCTCTCCCGACAAACTGGTCATCCAGCGCGCTTATTCTCTTTCAAAGCCATGCTCCAACAATGTTGCAGAGTACAACGCCCTCATCATGGGACTTCAGTTAGCAAGACAGCTGGGGGTGGACTACCTCGAATCTTACGGTGACTCAAAGCTCATCGTCAATCAAATCCGGGGACAATATGAGGTCTGCCATGAAGACCTCATCCCCTATCACAAAGCAGCGTTGGACATCATCTCAACCTTCGCAGAATTCTTCATAGAGCATGTGCCTCGACTGCAAAACTTGGAAGCTGATGCTCTGGTCGACCTCGCAGCCTCATTGGCTGCATCCGTCGGGACTCAACACTTTGTTACGGTGACGGGTCGGGACTTGGCTTGCCCTAAAAATAATCTGTACATACGGACAACTTATGCCATGGCCGCGGACTCTGGAATCAACGTCAGAGACTGGAGGTTCCCATTCATCGACTTTGCTGTCTACGGAATCCTCCCGGAAGACCCGAAAGAGGTAGTATCTGTCAAAAGGTGCTCCTATTACGATACAGCCTCCAAAATGCTGTACCGGCGGTCCTACGATGGACTTCTCCTCCGATGTCTATATAACGAAGAAGCCGACAAAGCTCTTCGAGAAGCTCATGATGGAACGTGCAGAGCTCATCAACTAGGTCCTAAGCTACAGGACCGACTTCGACGCATGGGCTATTGATGGCCCATCATGATGGCCGACGCTGTCGAGTATCCAAAGAAGTGTTATGCCTGTCAGCTGCACGCCGACTTCATCCACAGACTGTCAGAGCCTCTACACCCGACGGTTGCCTCTTGGCCATTTGAAGTCTAGGGCATGGATATAGTGGGGCCTATCACTCCTCCTTCGCCAAGGGGACACCACTTTATCCTAGCAATCACTGACTATTTCTCTAATTGGGCGGAAGCAGTAACTCTCACAGAGGTGAAAAGCTCAAGAGTGATCAGCTTCATCAAGCATCACGTCATCTACCATTTCGGGTTACCTCGAAGGATTATCCATGATAATGGCCCGTAATTCATCAGCCATGTGTTCAGTAGATTCTGTGACAAGAACCGTATTCAGAACGTGGCATCAACCGCTTATAATCTGGCAGCAAACAAATTGGCTGAAGCTTTTAATAAGACCATCATCAAGCTACTCAAAAAGGTCGTGTTATCTAATAAGTGCGACTGGGACGAGAAGATCGGCGAATACCTTTGGGCCTATCGTACAATGGTACGGACCCCGACGGGCAACACACCATTCTCCATGGTTTACGGGAGCGAAGCAGTGCTACCGCTGGAGATCCAAATCCCCTCACTTCCAGTGACGATCATAAATCAGTTGACGAAAGAGGACAATCAACGTCGCTGTCTGCAAGAGTTGGAAGCGCTGGACAAAAAATGCCTCTTGGCTCAACAACGCATCGAACTTTATCAAGCCCGCATATCACAGAATTTCAACAAAAGAGTCCGACAGAGGACTTTCCAAGTGGGCGACCTAGTTCTGGCAGTCAGGAGACCGATGGTGATGACTAAAAAAAACCAAGAAAGTTCGAACCCAAATGGGAAGGACCCTTCATCATAGAGACGGTATACTCAAACGGTGCTTATCGTCTCGCTGAAGCTAATGGAGACTTGTTCATGATGCCCATCAACGGCAAGTTCCTAAAAAAGTACTATTCTTGACCTCCGTCGAGAACGTACTACCTCTCCCCAGAGAGAGGGCTGGTGAACTTGACCAAACTAAGTTCACACCCCTTCTTTGACAAATTATATGCTTCTGGAACCCAGCCGTTTCGTTGCATTCTATCCCCAATAGAAGAACAACCACGTCTACATTACCTTTGAGTTGCTTCTCTACACCCCATCAAGCAGGATCATGTACCCTGTAAGATCATGCTTAAGGCAATATTTACCACGTCCATATCACCTCTGAATAAACATTCCGTACAATTATCCTTGTGTTGTTGCACGATAGAACACCCACGTCCATATTACCTCTGAGTTGTTCTATAAACACCCACAGAGTTCACTCCTACCATGTCCATATTACCTCTGAGTAGGAAAACTCCACCATATTAGTCCATATTTACCATGTCCACCTTACCTCTGAGTAATTATGTCGGACCTCTCTCTCAACTTATTATCCGTACCTAATACTAAGGTACACCAAGGATGATAAGTCTACACAAAATTTTATCCCATATTCACCATGTCCATATTACCTCTGGATGAATGTGTCGGTTTCCTCCGTGAGTAACTTATTATCTGCACCCAGCTAAGGTGCGTAATAGATAATGGGTCCAAAACAAATCACAGAGAATAAACAAAGCAGAAAGTTTTTTTTATTTTCTTCAGCTAAATAGAAAGTAAAAGACTATATCGACATCGAAAATAAATAAACTACATCTTCAGGTTTCTTCAGATCTCAGAAACACTAAGACAAAATAGGGATATTAACTTTATTTATATTCCTGAAAACCAGGGATCATAGTTGCGTTGAGGCATGTACCACTCCTTCAGCCACTTTGCATACGAAGGCTCAATCTGGTTGAGGTCTTCTGTAGAGACAAGAGGGTCAGTCCCGATGCTGCTATTCTCTGACGGTGGCTCCTCCTTAACTTCAACCTTGGGAGCAATCTCTTTTCTGATGGTCATCGGTTCTTTCTTGACCTCGGCCTTTGGTAACGCCTCCTCCTTAACGGTCACCGGCTCTTGTTTAACGAGAAGAGGTGGCATCTCTTCCTTTACGAGAGAGCCTCCGCCTTCGGCATGGATACTGCAACAGAGTCAAAGAAAAGTTAGAAAAAAGAATTAGAAGCTCAAACAAGTATATGAGGCGTATCATTAAATCTGGCGCATCAAACTGGGTCGAAACCCATGCGTACAGGTAGAACCTCATCAAAGGCGTACATACAGGATCGAGGCCCAGGTGCATGCTTCGGCGCATCATCAGCACCTAAGTTCATGCACATCATCAAATAAAGCTTCGGTGCATCATCAGGAAAAAAGCCCATACGCGTCAGCCAAAACTCGGATCACCCCAACATCACTGCAACAAAGACCAAGGCAAGAGAATACCCACCGAACACTTTCGGCCGAACATCGGCGTGGGTCGCCAGGACGACGGGGGCTTCCTCCGCGTCGACCTCCAAGGGTTCCTTTTCCCTGCTCCTTCCTCGGTCAGCACCACCGCGGGGAGTCTTGGGAGCCATTTCTCGAAAGAGTTAAGGGTTCTCGGGGAAGAAAAAGAGAAAAAAGTTTTGAGGAAGATGAAAGCTTTTGCAGAAATTAGAAGACTCTCTCTCCTCACAAGCCACCTATTTATAGGCTTGGCCTCGTATATAAACCGGTGAGGCGTGACATCAGCAATCAGTCGCTTCGAGTATCGAGAAACCGACGGCTGCCTATCTTCAAAAGATTATCATTAATCTTTTCTAAGATCGAGGCGTTATCTCTTCAGAAGAAGCATGCACCCTAGCAGTATGCGCCTAAGCAACAAGCGTCCCCACAGCGACACGCAGAACGACCATACGACAAGAAGATCCATGCACCTAGGTGATGACATATGCCCAGAGTAGTTACTCCCCATGCTTCTTATTCAAAGTATTCCAAAACTTGACTAAAAAGTTTTAAAAACTTTGAAGGGGGTCTTATAGAAGCATTGAATTTCAGGTGCATCTATAGGCCAAAAATTCTATGCGCTCAACCCAACCATGCGACCAACTCAAATATGCCAGGAAGCTCAAACAGATACTTGGCACAACAAAGAACAGTAAAAGTTTAAAAACATTAGAAATAAGGCTTTTATTTCGTATGAAAGTCTATTACATATCTAAAGAAAGGCTTTACAAAGGAGAACTTCAACAAAAAGAAAAATCCTAAAGCTACAGCCAGGCGCAGCAACTGCTATGCGCCCTATGCCAGGCGCATCATCCGTCAGGCGCATCACTCTGATGTCTCATCCAGGCGCATCGCCTCGTCATTATGACGCAGGCGCTGATGGAACTAGGGATTCCCAAGACCCTTCCTTTGGTGTGCGTATTGATCGATAGAAAGTTAAACAGATCTAATACGTGTTCTAACCCTTTATAGGCGGAAACTAGGGTTCATGAATTATACCTGCGACGGAAAGGGGACAAGTAATTCTTGGCAATCTCGAACGAACGACCCCAAGATCTTTTGTACGTATTCCTTCCTCGAGTTGGACGTCGTGTGGGCGACGATCTTCCAACCTTTTTTTCTCCTTGGCAGCCCTCTCTTTCTCTCCTTACGTGAATCACAAATTTAGAGAAAGTTTCAGATTTCTGATCGGTAATGTGGCGGCCAGAGAATAGAGGATATATATAGGCTACGGCAGGGTGCATGAAGAGAAATTAGGGTTAGGCGTCCTAACGGATCTGGATATCCCGTGTTCAGTCCAAACACACAATCCAGGCCCATTAACAATAGCTCGGTCCACTAATGAGCTATTGTTGCACTACCTCCCTAATCCCAAATTATGTTTGTGGGCTCATTTTATTATATGCTCGTTTGGCTCCCCATGTTAAGATATCGTATGTCCATCGATCAAATTAAGTTACTGACAACTATATTGATTCGACATCTTTTATCCTTAAGTAGTACCGCTTAACTTTATTTGTCATATCGGATATAATCCACCTGCAGGGTTTACATGACAATCCTTATGAGCTCCTTAAGGGAACATCATCAACCCGATGTATCGGGACATGGATTCCATTTATAATCAACAGCCCATTATACATACAATGTTATTACTCAATTCATAGAGGTTGTCGATCCATAATGAATCTCACTCTTTTATGAGTCAAAATAATATACACTGCATATACATGTCCGTTATTATATTCGAGTTAAGAGCACAAGCGTCCATAATAACAGAGGTATTTGTTCTCTTATGTAGTCAGTACAAAGAGAACAACCTCAAGTGGTCCTGTTCAATACACACAAAGTATACTAGTGTAAACCTATAGTCAAGATAGACTAATACTAGATTACACTACAACCTTTCCAATAGATTGTCCAAGTCCATCTAGGTTGTGAACTATTTATATACTCCATAGGGAACTGATAATATGATCTTCTGTGTGACACCACACACCATATTATCTACAATATAGAATATCAGACATTTGCATTAACACTTGCAATAAATACAATATGCAAACATTTGCCCATATGATTCTTATTCAAAATTTAAGGAAATAAGGTTACTAAAAAAGTGATGCTTTTAGTATATAACCCTAACAATCTTCCACTTATACTCAAAGCATTGCTTTTCAGTATACTGTTACAAATCTTCCACTTATACTTAAAGCCATGCTGCTACACATCTGACTCCCATTCCCTCAATATGACTATCAAAAGCCTTAGCTGGTAAGCTCTTTGTAAAGGGATCAGCTAGGTTGTCGGCTGATGCTATCTTGATCACAACAACTTTTTCTTTCTTTACGAAATCTCGTATCAGGTGGTACTTACGCTCAATGTGTTTGCCAGTCTTATGGGCTCATGGTTCCTTCGAGTTTGCAAATGCACCACTATTATCACAATAAAGTGTAATAGACTTAGGCAAACTAGGTACCACATCCAAGTCCAACAGAAAGTTTCTGAGCCAAACCGCTTCTTTGGCTGCCTCAGAGGCTGCCACATACTCGACTTCTATGGTGGAATCAATAATACATTTTTGCTTGATACTCCTCCACACAATGGCTCCACCTCCCAAAGTAAACACATAACCTGAGGTAGATTTCCTGGAATCCCTATCTGACTGAAAATCTGAGTCTGTATACCCCAAGGGAACTAAACTATCTGCCTGGTAAACTAGCATATACTCTTTAGTCCTTTTTAGGTACTTCAAAATATGCTTTACGGCAGTCCAGTGCTCTTGTCTTGGGTTAGACTGATATCTGCTGACCATGCCTACGGTAAAGCAGATGTCTGGTCTCGTACATAGCATTGCATACATTAAGCTTCCTACTGCTGAAGCATAAGGAACTGCCTTCATGTTCTCTATCTCTTTAGGTGTCCTCGGACACTGTTCCTTTGATAGAGCAATTCCATGTCTAAAAGGTAAAAAACTTTTCTTAGAATTTTGCATACTAAAACGAGTTAGTACAGTATCGATATAGAAAGCTTGGGATAAGCCCAACATCCTTTTCTTGCGATCTCGTAGAACTTTGATCCCAAGGATGTGACCTACTTCTCCCAAGTCCTTCATATCAAACTATTTGGATAACCATACCCTTACATCAGATAACACCTTCATATTATTTCCAATGAGCAAGATGTCATCCACATAAAGTACTAGGAACACCACCACATTTCCGTCACACTTTCTGTATACACATGATTCATCCTGACATTGATCAAATCTATAGGATTTTATCACCTGATCAAAACATATGTTCCAAGATCTGGAAGCTTGCTTAAGTCCATAAATGGACTTCTTGAACTTATAAACAAAATGCTCTTGGCCCTTTTCAATGAACCCGCCTGGTTGCTTCATATAGATGTCTTCCTCAAGACTTCCATTAAGGAAAGCTGTCTTGACATCTATTTGCCAAATCTCATAATCGAGATGAGCTGCAATCGATAAAAGAATCCGGATAGACTTAAGCATGGCTACAGGAGAAAATGTTTTCTCATATTCGATACCCTCTCTTTGAGTAAAAAATTTTGCTACAAGCCGAGCTTTAAAGGTTTCAACCTTACCGTCTGATCCTTTTTTCTCTTATAGACCCACTTGCATCCAATGGCTTTTACACCAACGGGTGGTTCTACAAGCTCCCAGACCTGATTAGAATCCATAGATTCTATTTCAGATATCATTGCTTTTTGCCAAGACTCTGCATCTTTATCTTGGAGTGCTTCATTGTAGGTACAGGGATCATAATCTTGTTCCTCAGGGACGAAGTCTGACGACTCTCCCAAGAAAATATATCTATCAGATTGTATCACAACCCTCCCACTACGATGAGGCACTATCGGTTGTGGTGTAACATTTGTGACACGTTGTGCAGTTATTTGTGGTTTATCCTCTTGTACTGTTGGTACTGAAGTACTTGGTGTCTCACGTCTCAGTTCTTCTAGAACAACTCTACTTATGGGTTTATGGTTTATCACATAGTCTTCCTCTAAGAATCGGGCATTGATGCTAACAATGACCTTCTGATCCTTAGGACTATAAAATAAACCTCCTTTCGTTCCTCTTGGATAGCCTACAAACAAGCGTACTTCTGTACGAGATTCCAACTTATCTGCTTTTCCATTCAGCACATGTGCTGGACTACCCCAAATGCGAACATGTTTCAGACTAGGCTTGCGCCCAATCCACAGCTCTGTGGGAGTAAGAGGTACTGACTTAGAAGGAACCAAGTTTAAAATATAAGCTGTAGTCTCTAAGGCATATCCCCAAAACGAATCTGGCAAATCCGAATAACTCATCATTGATCTAACCATCTCCATAAGAGTTCTATTCCTTCTTTCGGCTACACCATTCTGTTGGGGCGTTCCAGGTGCAGTCAATTGGGATGCAATCCCACCCTATGATAAATAATCCCTAAACTCTCCAAAGAGGTACTCGCCACCACGATCTGATCATAATGACTTGATACATTTTCCATGACGTTTCTCCGTTTCAGCCTTGTACTCTTTGAATTTTTCAAAGCACTCAGACTTACGGTGCATCAAATAAATGTATCCATACCTTGAATAATCGTCAATAAATGTGACAAATATTCAAAGCCACCTCTAGCTTGGATAGTCATGGGTCCACACAAATCAGAATGAACCAATTCTAACACATCTTTGGCCCTATACCCCTTTGTCGTAAATGGTCTTTTGGTCATTTTACTTTCCAAGCATGATTCACAGACTGGTAGTGCCTCCACTTCCAATAAACTCAAAGGTCCATCTTCAACCAGTCTTTGAATCCTTCTTAGGTTAATATGCCCCAGTCGCAAGTGCCAAAGATATGTTTGGTTTATACAAGAAGGTTCTTTTCTCTTATTTAAGTTAGATGACATATTATTCATTTCCATAAGTTGTATTGTGGGCGAAATAGGATTAATGACATACAAATTATCAACCAATGCACCAGAACAGATAAAATGTTTATTCTTTCTAATAACAATATTGTCATTAAAATAAACTGAATATCCATTCTTAACTAACATAGAAACAGAAACTAAATTCCTTCTAAGTGAAGGTGCATAAAAACAATCTCTCAATGTCAAAGACTTATTTCTACCAAAAGATAAAGTAACATCTCCTAATGCAACGACCGATACTTTTGTAGCATCACCCATAAACAAGCATATCTCTCCATTACTGAGCCGTCTGGTTTCCTGGAACCCCTGCAATGTATTGCAGACATGATTGGTGGCTCCTGTATCTACACACCAGGTGCCGGTAGATAACACTGCTAAACATGTTTCAACTACTAGTAAATGAGATATACCTTCTTTGTTCTCTTGTTTGAGAAGTGGACAATCAGTCTTCCAATGTCCTGACCCTTTGCACTTGAAATATTTGCCTTTCGGTTTTTTCATCGCGCCTTGAGGTCCCATGCCCTTCTTTGCTGAGTTTGCCTGTTTCTGAATGTTATTCTTCTTCTTATCGCCTTTTGGCTTAGAAGTAGAAGCCTTTTCAGAAATAAAAACATGACCACTCTGTCTAAAGAGAGATTCAGCATCCCGTAGTTCTTTTGCAAGTTCTGCCAAACTATACAACCTTTTGTTCATGTTGTAATTAAGGCAGAAATTGTCAAAACTTTTAGGTAGAGTTCCAAGAATGATATCGACTTGGGATTCTCCATCGATTTCAGCTCCAAGGATCTCCATCTCATTCAGATGACCCATCATCTTGAGAACATGATCCCTTACTGGTGTACCCTCAGCCATTTTTGTATTCATCAAAAATTTTATAGCAAACTGCCTAGCTACTCTACTCTGATGTCTGAAGAGTTCCTTGAGGTTATACATCATGTCATAAGCTGTGGCCATGGTCTGATGCTGATGTTGCAGTACATTTGACATAGATGCCAGAATGTAACACCGCGCCATCTCATCTGCCTTTTTCCACTTCTTATAAGCCTCTTTGACCTCTTCATCAGAGTTAGCATCAGGCTTAGGTGGGCATTCCTCAACAAGTACATATTTGTACTCCTCAGCAGTCAGAACAATGTCCAAATTACATTTTCAGTCAATATAATTAGGTCCAGGAAGTTTGTTTTCTTTAAGAATCACCATAAGTGGACTGAAAGAACCCAATTTTGAAATCCTGAGAATCATATAAATAAAATTATGTAGGGCAAAAAAAAACTTTTTGAATTAACTAAATATTGATTCCCTCAAAACAATAATAAGAAATTCATCAACACCTTGAACACCATGAATTTAGCATGCCACGATAGTGTGGACGTACACAAATTCAACTTTGTTCAAGTAGATTTTTTTTATTAATTTTACTATCATGTCAATATAACTTTATGACAAATAAAATTAATATGCTAGTGTTGCTCTGGTCATACAAATAATAGCAGTGACTCCGATGGGGAGGATACCATTATTTGTATCTAAGTGTATACCATTACTTAATACTAAGTCCATTACCTTGTAATGAGTTCCTTCAGATGGAGAAGTGAACACATACTAGGTAACTTTCTACAATTATCCCTAAGGAAGTTTGTACTGGTGATCCATAATTATACTCATCCGATATGAAGGAAAGCACTAAAGCCAACACGCAAGTATAATTACATCACCTACAAACCAGTAATGGAGACCATAGGATTTATACTAAATAGAAATCCTCTCCCACTTAGTTATTTAACAATGAAGGTTTTTCTACTAGTTGATATTTTGTCCATGTTGTCCATTATTAATGTAGGCTTGGTTTTTCAAAAAAATAACCACACAATAATAAACATGCATAATCAAAAAAAGCAAAATGATAAAAATAAGAGAAAATATCCAACTATTATGGTCATCTTTGCTGCTCCGTCCTCAACTATCCGAATCCAAAATCTGGCGCTGCGCAGATCTATTCGGGGTTCAAAAATCATCTGTCTACCTCTGGACTGCTTAAAATCAACATCTCGTCCGGCGTCAGAAACAGCCACCACCGCCATCACGATTGATTAAAAATAATTAAAATTACATCAATCCTATGCCTCCCGAAGGAGTTCACACATAATCTAGATTGAAAAATTAAAATAATAAGCACGATCAACCCTCGTGATTTTAATTACATCCACAGCAACAACAACATCCACGATATGTCCGTGGTTTAAACAACATAATCAAAAAACATGCATTGGACCATAATAGTTGGATCTAAGATGCCTGTAAAACCGAGTTAGAACAGATCTACATCTACCGACTATTACACAGCGCAGGTTTTATTGGACAACATGGACGTATCAATCAATACGTAGATCCAAAGTGGCTTTGATACCAATTGATGGAACTGGGGATTCCCAGGACCCTTCCTTTGGTGTGAGTATTAATCGATAAAAAGTTAAACAGATCTAATACGTGTTCTAACCCTTTATAGGCGGAAACTAGGATTCACGGATTATACCTGCGGCGAAAAAAAGACAAGTAATTCCTGGCAATCTCGAGCGGACGACCCCAAGATCTTTTGCACGTATTCCTTCCTCGAGTTGGACGTCGTGTGGGCGACGATCTTCCAACCTTTTTTTCTTCTTGGCAGCCCTCTCTTTCCCTCCTTACGTGAATCACGAATTTAGAGAAAGTTTCAAATTTCTGATCGGTAATGTGGCGGCCAGAGAATAGAGGATATATATAGGCTATGGCAGGGACCATGAGAAGAAATTAGGGTTAGGCCTCCTAACGGATCTGGATATCCCGTGTTCAGTTCGAATATACAATCCAGGCCCATTAACAATAGCTCGGTCCACTAATGAGCTATTGTTGCACTACCTTCCTAATCCCAAATTATGTTTGTGGGCTCCTTTTATTATATGCTCGTTTGGCTCCCCATGTTAAGATATCGTATGTCCGTCGATCAAATTGTTACTGACAACTATATTGATTCGACATCTTTTATCCTTAAGTAGTACCGCTCAACTTTATTTGTCATGTCGGATATAATCCACCTGCAGGGTTTACATGACAATCCTTATGAGCTCCTTAAGGGGACATCATCAACCCGATGTATCGGGACATGAATTCCATTTATAATCAACAGCCCATCATACATACAATGTTATTATCCAATTCATAGAGGTTGTCGATGCATAATGAGTCTCACTCTTTTATGAGTCAAAATAATGCACACTGCATGTACATGTCCGTTATTATATCCGGGTTAAGAGCACAAGCATCCATAATAACAAAGGTGTTTGTTCTCTTATGTAGTCAGTACAAAAAGAACAATCTCAAGTAGTCCTGTTCAATACACACAAAGTGTACTAGTGTAAACCTATAGTCAAGATAGACTAATACTATATTATACTACAACCTTTCCAATAGATTGTCCAAGTCCATCTAGATTGTGAACTATTTATATACTCCATAGGGAACATATAATATGATCTTCTGTGTGACACCACACACCATATTATCTACAATATAGAATATCAGACATTTGAATTAACACTTGCAAAAAATACAATATGCAAACATTTTTCCATATGATTCTCATTCAAAATTTTAGGAAATAAGGTTACTAAAAAAATGATGCTTTTAGTATATAACCCTAACAGGCGCATCAGCACCAATCAGCCCTTGTGTAGCAGGAAGAGGAGGTCTCCTAGCTCGACGAAGATCGTGGTACGATGCCCCGGTCTTCGGAAGCAACAGGCACACTCGGCAGCCTGTGGATCTGCCAGCATAACGAAAGACGGAGCACGGTCACCCCGATCTTTGGATGCAACAGGCACCATCGGCCTGTGTCGGGACTCGACGATCCCGATATTTGGATACAATAGGCACTATCACAGAAGCTCAGAGCTACGAGAAGACTGGGGCAACGCATCTTCACCCTCGAAAAGAGCTCGAGTTCGACAGTTTGCCAAGACGGAGCTCCGGCCAAGTTCATTTTTATATCGAAATAAAGAATGAAAGCAAAGCTTTCTCTCATGCGGCTATTTATAAATACGGTCAGCCTACACTCGACCGCAAAATGGCCAATATTCCAAATTCTATGCAATGAATTTGCATTAATAGAAAATGCATCCGTCTCCTTGTATTCGTCTAAGTCAAAGCAGCCATTTATGCCTCGAAGAACTCAACAGGCGGGCCAAAGAGGATGCGACACATTGGCAAATGTATCGTCGATATCATGCGCTCCCCATAGATGCGTCCAATGGGCTGTAGCCATGCGCCCAGATTGGCACTAACCAAAGCAACCCTCTCCATTAAACATTTAATGCTGAATGACAAAGGCGACAACGCATTCCAAGAGCCGTCCAATCAACAGTGTAGAAAACGAAGCGCCACTGATGTCAGCACCATCATTACACCTTGGGTCGGCAACAAGCCACATGACCGACCGATCATTCGTATGCGCCTCGTGGCCATACGCCTAGAAGACGACATGCGCTCCAGTAGACATACACCCACTCATCTCACTTTTGATCTCAAGCAACAGAAGACAAAGCTTTGCATGCGCCTCAAAAGCCGTGCGTCTGGACTTGCTCATGGCTCCTAAAAGTCATGAGAACTAGTCGCCTCCCCTGAACTTGATTCTAGGCGCACCCTGATGCAAAGCTCTGTATGCACCTCAAAAGCCATGCACCCAAACTCATCTATGATGCCTAAAACTCATAGACTAAGTCGCCTCTATGCGCACCGATCCTAGTGTACCCTGACAGATCACTCTCCTCCAAAATCGAGATCTTTGAGCTACAGGAATACGCCATACGTCCCTTGACTCAGTTATATTCAAAGAATGGGTGCTAACCACCCAAGATCTCAGCAACAACCAAATCTCAGCAACTGCCACGTGGCAGCTCCTCCGCAGTCTGACGAAGCAGTTCGAGCAGATTCTACTAGAACTTGGGGCGCATCGTCTATGTACCCCCGCCAGCATTAGCCATGTGGCGTCGCCACATCTAGGCGCATCCGACAAATATGCGCATGAGCAGCCAGCCTGCTATCTATAAATAGAAGAATCGCTACTTCATGACACACAGAGACAGAGAGATAGAGATATACATGCATACTATTATATCCACATACAGAGGCCAGAAGAGGCACTTAATATCCTCTTCTCCTCGCAATGCTCCGGTACCCAGAGCAACCCAGACCTTCATAGAGTTCAAGATCGTCGTCAGATCGTCAACGGAGTCAATGCATTACCACTCGCTCCACCGATACAGTTCCCAGATAAAAACAAAAGTGTACTCCTAGGACTACGTTTAAGTCCTACATTGTATACTGTTCTATTTGTAATTGAAATACCAAAGTTTTAATCAACAAAATCTTGTCACATTTTTAATGGCAAATACCCACGTGTTATTAAAGGTTATCGAGTCGTACTCATCATTAATAGTCTCCTTCCAGAAGATAGCTTCTCTGGTCTTCATCGCCTCATAATAGGTAAGTAGATCTGCTTCCACATAATAGTTGACGAAATCCTCTCCGAAATCCTTCTGTCTCCTCACTCGCTTAGGTACAGATTCTGCGAGTTCTGGTTCAATAGTTGTTCTTACAGCAATAACATCTTCTTGGACTATCTCTTCGCAAGGAACTTGAGCCTCCTGCGCACTCACATTGTTCTCCGGAATGTCTACGAGAATAATGTTCTTGTGTCTTACAAACTTATCTTCAAAGAATTATGTATCACGAGATTAAATGATATGATTTGACTTAATATCAAGGAACCTTCGAGCTTCACTCTTATCAGCATAACCCAGGAATATAGTCTTCGTAGTCCTTGTTTCCAGCTTCTGAATTCAAATCCGGAAGCTTTACATACGCCAGACATCCCCACACTTGAATGACATTTAAGTTGGGTCTGATCTTGAACCAGAGTTTATGAGGAGTAACTTTCAAAGTTGCATACAACACTCTATTCAATATGAACGTAGCCGTAAGCACTGCTTCACTCGGAAGCAATTTGGAAGACCCGTAGTCAACAATATTGAGTTCATCATCTCTGTTAACGTTCTGTTTTTTCTTTCTGTAATACCATTTGATTGAGGTGAGTATGGAGCACTTATTTCGTTCATGATTACATATTCTCTGTAGAACGATGCAAACTCATGAGACCTATACTCTCCACCTCGATCACTTTTGAGTCTCTTGAGTTGTTGTCTGGTATGACGCTCGGTTTCAGCCTTGAAGTCTTTAAATTTCTTAGACGCTTCATCTCTAGACTTGAGCAGATAAACGAATGCGTACTTTGAGAAGTCATCGATGAAATTAATGAAATACTTTATCCCGGCCTTTACGGAGAACTGTTTGAAGTCACAGATAACTGAGTACACCAACTCCAAAAAATCTGTACTTCGATTTACCCACTTAAACGATTTTCTTGTGATCTTCATCTGCGTACAGACCTCACACGTTTCCAACTCCTTACCCCCATATTTGGAGATAAGCCCTAGACTAGACATCTTGTTAATTCTTTTACAATGAATATGTCCTAGTCTCTTATGCCACAACTCAAGAGAATAACCAGAAGAAGAAACTGTGTTCACTATCTCCATAGGAGTTATAAGTTGAAGTTTGAACATCCCTTCAGTAGAGAAGGCCTTCCCGAAGTGTTCTTTTATAGGACATAACGACTTCACCAGTGTTAATGTCCATCCTCAAGCCTGCATTGCAGAGCAGACTTCCCGAGACCAGTTTTTGGCTATGGCTGATACATACTTCACATTCTGAAGCATCAGTGACTTCCCCGAAGTCAGTTGCAATACCACCGTCCCGATTCCGTGTACTTCAGCTTGTGTCTGGTTCGCCACCATAACCTTCTCAGAGACAGGTTGATACATGGTGAACCACTTCTTCTTTGAAAAAACATGACACGAGGCCCCAGTGTCTATCCACCAGTCCGTGTCAACCCCAGCTGAGTCAACCTGCACAATCATAGCAACAAAGTTAGCCTCATCTTGCTCCTTTTGTTTTAGTTTTTCTTTGCAGTCCCTCTTCCAGTGGCTATTTTTGCCACAATTGAAACAAGTCCCAGGTTCTTTGGACTTGGGCTTGAACTGAACCGACTTCACCTTCAGATGGTGAACCTCTTTCTTCTTTTGGTAGGGAGCCTTCTAATTCCCTTTAGAACTTCTTTCTTGCACCATGTTTGCCTTAGCCATCTGCTTAGACAAGGCGTCCACTTTGAGTTGAGCCCTCAACTCGTCTTCAATATGTATCCAGTGCAAGAGGCATTTCAGATCCACCTCCATCTTCTTATAGTGCATATCTACGATGAAGTTGCTCCATCCAGGTGAGAGCTTGACGATAATACCTTCGACGATAAAAGTATCGACCAAGGGCATGCCGTCATCCGCTAGCTTCTGACGTAACTTGAGAAGCTCTTTGACTTGAGGCAACATGGTTTTGTCATCCTCAAACTGCATCCACCAGACCTTTCCGGTCACGTGGATCTTGTTTCTGTTCTCATTTGCCTTGTAGAGATTCTCTACAGACTCTCAGACGTCCTTTGCATTGACCGTCTTTCTGTATGACTCTACCAGAGAGTCCTCCATGGAGTTATGGACCAACAACTTGCAGAGGTTGTTATCTCGCCTCCACTTCGACTGCAAAGCCGTGGCTTTAACAATCCTTCGAGCATTTACACCCTCTGGAATCAAAGGCTCAGGATCTGTCAACACATAGTCGACGCTCATGAGTTGAAGATTAAGGCTGACCTTTCTCTTCCAGACGTTAAAGTGCTCCCCGTTAAACTTCTCAAGTTTAAAACTTGTATCGAGAAGTTATGCACGGTTGTTCTCATCAGATCTGAATCTTGCTTTGAGATAGTTATTCCTGAAATAGATCTTTTGATAAAAAATGAAAATCTCGAACTCTTATTTCTAAAGAGACAAAAAATATGTTATCCTAAGAGAGAGACGAATACTCGTTCTCAACCGAAGTTGATGCAACGAGATAAATGATCGCTCTACCAGAGTTGATGCATCGATATGAATAATTGCTCTCAACCGGAGTTGATGCAATGACTTTGCTGGGGTGATAAAGATCACCGTTGCTCAAATCAAGATTCGCCCGATTGTGATCTGCTCCCAGGAACCAACAAGTTCAAAAGAACTTCTAGAACGCTCGCTGTCACCTCCTTTATAAACTCGAAGAACTCCTTAGGACTTCAATAGCGGCGGCATAACTTCTCTTTTTATCTCTTTATTTTAGCATAAGTCCTCAATGGAGGTACGAAGAGAGTATTTATAGAGAAGGGTCGAAATCCTAATCCTATTCCTGGCCGTAGCTGATTACGAAAATATAGGAGCGAATAATGAAAAGATTTGAATAAATTAAATTCAAATCCCATAAAGATCGAATCTGATCAATTAACTCAATCTTTCCATAACCGCTCAAATATTCCAATCAGCCACATCATACGTCACCTGCGTCCTATAGCCACTCAGCCCGTCAATCTGCACGCGTAGCTGCGAAGCCCATAGCAGCCCACGACACCTGCACGCCCAGCGCCCAGTACCCAGTATCACAGCCTCGCAGCACCTACGTGCCCAGTCCTGCAGCCCCGCAGCATCTGTTCCCAGCATCGCAGCACCTGTGTGCCGCAGCCCCGTAGCATATGCGCGTCTGTGCTGTAACTCGCGCACGAGCGCATCAACTATGTACTATGCGGCTAGCGTCGATGTGCTAAATGTAAAGTGCCCCAACAAAATGCTACTTTACGCCCTTGAGCCCGAGTCGCTTAACGCCTTCGGGGCTTAGCTCCATAAGAAAATTATCCCATAAATATGACAAAAAGCATTAATGCTTCTTTGTTGGCTTAGCCTTCTTTCCACTAGAAAAGTGCCCCCACATGGCACCCATGTGCCTCTCCACACTTCATGTGATCTCCCAACACAAGCAGAGCATTATATATAGATACCATTGTAGAGCCTAAAAATCTAGTTGTGCCTTCAATATACTGATCAGTGATCAAGTTGCGCCTCAAAAATTAAGTTGTGCCACTGATATGAAGCTTGGAGAACAAACTGTGCCACTGATCAGGTTGCGCCCGATATCAGATTACACCCAGTCTTTTTGCGCCAAAACCTACGTGGCATCTGACACTTAATGGTCATCATTACCTGACAATACTGATAGCTGACACAACATTAAACGAGGAAAATCTCTTCGAATCTCGTGAATTGTGCCGCTCAAGAAAAGTTGGTGAACAGCTGTTCTATACACTTCGTGAGTTGTGCCCAGACACAATCTAAACAAAATCCTTAGTTGCGCTTGGGCGCAACCTGAATGACTTTTACTCAGAAGCTGCCACGTGTGTAGGCGCAGCTCAAATCAAGCGTAGTTTGACTTGTTGACTGAAGCTCGCACAACCTGATAAAGTTGAGACAACTTACATTCTAAAGTAGGATGACGTGGCACATATGCCACTAATCTCTTAAGACGTGTCTACTATCCTGTACACGACTACGCGCATCTCAATCATATGATGCCACGCGTCTAAATACAGTTAGTACACGATTGACAACTGAATGAAAGTTGGCGAAACAGGAGGTTGGCGCAATCTAGTATGGCGCAATCCAGCCTCGCGCACATCAGAATAACTGCTAAAATAATTATTTCCTGAACTCTATAAATAGAGTTTCCAATCATCATCGGAGAGAGAGCAAGAACTCTTGCAAAATTGCTGCTGCGTTCTCTAGAGTCTACAGTCTTCAAGTTCACAAAGTCCAAGGGATAAAGTGATCGTCTTCTGATCAGATTCCTAAAGTTGTACTTTCCCAGAATTTATTGTATTTTTTACTCTTTTACAAGTTTGGAATAAAACAAAATTTTATTTTTGCAAACAAAATGGCGACTCTACTGGAGACGAATTTTTCCTCCGACGAGAAAATGACAACTCAATGTGACATTGCGTCGATCGGCAAGACGCAGAAGACTCTGGTTGTTCAAGTCAACCAGACAGCCTAGGAAAATATGATCAACACCAAGAGCAACAAGCGCGCAGTGGCTATTGCCAAGAACAGGACTGTGTAGACTCCTAAATCCCCCACAGTCGCTGTTGTCCAGGCGCAACTTGAGTGCTCAATGACCAAGGTACAATCCGCCTCAGTAGTTCCGGTACAGCCTATTTCTATTGCTAGGGCACAATCTGCTCACTCTGCTGCCCATGCGTAGTCTACCACTATCTTTGCTGCCAAAGCACAGTCAGTTCAAGCTACTGTCGAGGCACAGTCTACCAAAGTTGCTGCCAAGGTGCTACTAGTAGTCCGTAGGACTATGGCGCAACCCAAGCAATCTGCTACTCCGACGCAACTTAAGGAAACTAGTCTTTAGGCTATACCCTCTTCTAATTCTCAAGTTCTGAACTTAGAGAATTTATGTCCTAGTGCTAACACTAGGCAGAACAAAGGAAAAAGCCCTATGTCATTTTCTCAATTGGCACAATCTATGCCTAAAATGATCACACAATAGAACAAAGAAAACGCTTCTTAGCTAACCCTGTTCAAAACAAAGGAAAGTACCCTTTGGTCTTTCCTCAAACTTCCCTGGCCTATAACTCAGAGGAAGATGTATCAGATCCTATTCCTGTAAACAGAGGTCCTCGAACCTTTGATACCAAAAAGAATACTGATTAGACAGGTATCTTACCTACCCCTATGGGGTCTGGTCAAGATCTTCCTATCTTGCAAATTTCATGATCCAAACAAGGAAAATTGAAGGTATCACAAACAGAGACACCGAGAGCAGAATTTTCAGATTTACGCGCTTATCTCAATAGGTGTCAACCAATATCAACTTTGGCAAAATACAAGAACCCTATACCGAAGGCCAATCTGCATCAAAAGTCAAAGTTTGAAAAGAAAGACCCTTCTACCTATGCTAATGAGTTGAGTACATCCTTGTACACTCAAGGAACCAAACACTTGAAGAATAGGAGACATGTTCCTAACATCATTAAGAAATATGTTCCTCTAACTTCTTCTCATCCTGTGGGTGTAACTGACCTCCGACAACGTCTTACACAAAGGCGGGAGACTACAGGAATGTTTTTCTCACCTCCAAATCGTGCTTCAAATCGCCACTGCCTACATGAAGTTGTCATCAACTGTTGTTGCCAATCGGCTCGATGATCTGTCTTCGATCGTCTGAACTATGCTTCAACTCCTGAACATATAATAGAAGACAAAGATGAACTATTATATGCTTCAGTTAACATGACTTCTCAAGGCACTGGGGGTGAGAAACGTCCAAGATGTAATGCATCTCGTAATCCCAGTCAACAATACTTAGACCGGATCCATGCATCCAATGAAGGTGTCTTTCAATACACTAGATCGAGAAATCGTCATTTGATCCAAGGTATCTTTAATCAAGAAGATCTTCCTATCACTCATGTGGGAGAGGACTCTCTTTCGGAGTTTGATGTATATAGTAAAAGTTCTGAACAAACTATCTCATCAATAGCAGCAAGAGAAGTGACAGCATATACCATTACAGAAGATTAAGATGCCTCTACGTCAACCAGCCAAGAGCAACGAATTACAGCATTAGAAGACAAATTAAAAACTATGGCAGAAATGGTTGCAAGCATGCACACCATAATGGTGGCTCAACATACAGTATCTTCGATTGTAAACCCTGTTACAAATCCTGAGCTTATAGCATATTCTGTACCTGTTAATCTGGGGGTACCAGCCCCTCAGGTTGCTTCTGTGCCAATTTAAGCTGATCCAAGTCAATCTGGTACTGGGGGTGGTAATTACCACGCTGTTCCTCCTTCTAACACTTCTAACCAGCCCACCAATTCTCAAACATCAGGGGATGCAAATGAGGCTGTGAAACTTTTGCACACTCAGTTTGAGGCTTTCAAGCAGAAGGATGGCCTACAAAGATTGGGCATAAAGCAACCATATCCTACAGAGTCGAAGGAAGTTCCATTTTCTCCTAAGTATAAACTCCCAACCATTATGCTGTTTGATGGTAGCACTTCTCCAAGTCAGTACATCAATCATTTCGAAGTGATGACTGATCAATTACAGCCAAATGATGCTCTTCTTACCAGAGTATTCGTCGGTTGTTTAACCGGTGCAGCATATGACTGGTATTGTAGCTTACCTGATGGCTGTATCACTTCTTTTGCCGGTTTTAAGCAAATGTTCTTGGAACAATTTTATGAGAGAGTCAAAGACATGACGATGTCTGCCCTCATTAAAATTAAATAGAGGCACAATAAAAATGAATCCACAGAGAGTTTTATTGAAAGATTCCGTCGAGAGGCACTTAAAATGCCTTTAGGTACTCCATCTACTGTAACAATAGACACTTGCAAATCAAACTTGTTGCCTATTATCAGTATGTGGATGGTATCTACATAATTCCAGGATTGGCCTTCTTTTATTGTTAATGCAAAGGCGGCAGAAGTGAGTGCCAAAAAGTTCAAGCAGTTAGGAGTCCAGATGACTCACCCTAACCAAGATGAACATTCTACACCTGGGGGTAGTAATCGCCAGAATAACCGCAAGAATAAAGAAACATTGGCCATCAATCTTAAAGGCAAAGAGTCTTTGGCTGTCAATGTCACTCAGACGGCATCCACCCCATCAACACCACTGCAAAAGTCAATTCGTCTAAAAGAAGAGTATTCTTTCGACGAAGATGATACTTTAAGCATCTTCGATTGCTTGATCAAAAGCAATAAGCTTCAGCTTCCAGAGGCAAAGCGACCAGAAGAAGTCGGTAAAACTGATCACCCTAAATACTGTGTTTATCACAGATTCATAGGGCATCCAACCAGAGCATGTTATGTGCTCAAGGGCAAAATCCAGGAGTTGGTCAACTCTGGAGCAATTACTCTACAGCAGGACGAGAAAAAATGACTGCAAATGTGGTTTCTCTCCAATTTGGTAATTTTCTACCACAACTCGTATAAGATGGAGCTGTCCCCATTCCAAGGACTACTCTAGAAATTGTCAATATTCTGCCTCCTCAAAATGAAGGTCTTGTTCCGATGTCAACTGACAAAGGAGAGATTATGTAGATTCATCCAGATCTGGTGGCAGAATTTGAAACGCCTTCCTCTTCTAAGCAAAAGAAGTATTCTAAGTCTAAATCCAAGAACTGTAATATGGTATCCTTTGAACCATTAACTGAAGAAGAAATTCTAATGGGCACTAGATCTGGGAAACCCTATCTTCGGGAGTATTTCGAAAATCAAGAGAACCCTGCTCCATTCTCGAATGCTCTTCCTCCATCATCTTCTCCTGCTGAAGATACACCATCTACATCTGTGCCAGTGGTCGAGCCATCTCCTCCTAAGCCAACATCAGCAGACAAGGGAAAGCAACCTGTTCGTTTTGATAAAGCATTAAGAAGTCATCATCTCTTGGACTTGAAAAGCCATACAATTTTGACATATTGGCACAATTGGCCAATCCTCCAGCAAGATTGTCAATCTTTGAACTTTTATGTCTCTCAAAAAAAACTCGTGAGACGTTAAGTGAAGCCTTGATACAGGCTGACACCTGTTTGACTCTCCTCAAGAAACCTGAAAAGGAGCCAGTCAGCTGTGCACATTGTCATAGTGTATTTAAATTAATGCCCGATATCACTTTTATACAAGATGACATGTTATTAGAAGACAATCATCATGATCGTCCTCTCTATTTCACGGGATATGTAGACACCATAAAAGTCAACCGTATTCTGATTGATCCCGGGTCTGCACTTAGCATCATGCCGAAGTCCTTATTGGACGCTTTGAAAATTCTAGTACATAATCTTTCTATAACTATCACTACCATCCTGGGATTCAATCAAGGAAGAAGTGAACCTTTAGGGAAGATACGCCTAAAACTTTAAATTGGCAATCTTCGTACAAAGGTAACTTTCTATGTTATTGACAATCATGGCTCATACAATGCTTTGTTGGAAAGGCCATTCCTGCATGAACACAATATTGTACCCTCTATGCTCCACCAATGTTTCAAATATGTGGATGGTAATGGAGAAGTCCAAAAAGAGGTTGCAGATCTGAATCCTTTCAAAAGAGTTGAAGCATATTGCAACGATTCTCGTATGTACAAAGAGGAATTCATGAAGGTGGTACTAGCAATGGACACAGATAAAGAACAGAAGAGTATACCTAATGATACTCTGATGATTCCAGTCAAAGGACGTACTTCCAGTCCTCAGCCTTCCCAACCATTGACTATTTATCTACCTTCCCATAAGAAGCGACCTAAAGATGATAGTCAGGAACAAAGGGGGCTCACCTCTTTTGAGCTGCTTGTAATTAATCTTCGTCGTAAGAGGCTCCTTCCTCCTTCTCGTTCTTCTTCTCCCCCTCTTGTCATCAATCTGACTAAGCCTGCTAAGGCTAAAGTCCCTGTTGTAAATGATGGTGTAAAAATTAATAAAGCATCTTCTTTGCAGTATACTGATGTATTTTACTATACTCAGTGTTATCTGAATATGCTAGATAGCATTAAGCCACTTACAATAGAAGTCGTATTATCTCGACGAAACATGGTATCACTGGATTCAATACAAGTGTCGTACTTCTTAGTACCATCTCGAAAGAAAGATGAAAAGCCTATATTCTTCAACAAGAGAGAAGAACCAAAAATCATGCTCTATAATGATAATAGAGATGATACATGAAGGCTACAATTATGGCACTATAGTCCACAATTTAAAGCCATCATCCGTAAAATGAGCTATAATTTCAGAACAGGTCTCAACAATTGTAAAGGAAGGCGAACCCCTCTTCGTATTGTTGTTCCAAAAGGAAAATCACAACAATACCACAGTAAGACGAAACGAGGACTAGGTTATATGTCACCACTACCAACTTCATAACCTTTTGAATCTGATGAAGAAGAACGTTCAAACTCTTCTGATTCTATCTCATGGGACTCTGATACCAGCATCGATCATGTTCATAAGGTGATAGTATCTTCTAACATGGTGTCCGCCGAATTCTCAAAAGATGACAAAAGTGACATTGAAGAAGCTACTGAAATGGACCCTTGGGTACAAAGGATGGACAATCAGTGGGAACTTTATTTTGAACAACGAGAACCACCTACTGAAGATCAACTGGTCCAAATCGATATTAGAGAGAAAGGTGTATCACGACCAATCTTTATCAGCAAGAATCTCTGAGAAGATGATAAACAAGAATTAATTCACCTTATTCGTGAATATATTGACGTCTTCGCCTGGAGTTACGAAGATATGTCGGAATTAGATCCTCAAATTGCAACTCACAAGCTTAACATCTTGCCGAATGTCAAACCGGTCAAACAACAACAACGGCGATTCAAGCCTGAAATAATGGATGCAATTGATGATGAAGTCAAAAAGCTTATAGCTTGTGGCTTTATCAGAGAAGAACAATATCCTGACTGGGTGGCCAATGTCGTCCCTGTTCTGAAGAAAACTGGAATGGTTCGAGTGTGCATAGACTTTCGGGATCTCAATGATGCTTGTCCCAAAGACGAATTCTCTCTCCCAATTACTGATGTTATGATCGACAATACATGTGAATTCGAACGAATTTCTTTCATGGATGGGTTTTCTGGATATAATCAAATCCGGATGGATCCTGAAGATGAAAAACATACTTCATTTTGTACTCCTCGGGGTGTGTACTGTTATACGATCATGCCGTTTGGTCTTAAGAACGCAGGTGCAACTTACCAATGGGCTATGAGCACTATCTTTCGAGATCATTTACGAAAGACTGTCGAATGCTATGTTGACGATATTCCTGTCAAAATCGTCTCAAAGAAGATCACATTCAAGATTTAAAAACTTTCAATCTAATGCGCCAGCATCAACTCAAGATGAACCCCACCAAGTCTTTCTTGGGTATCGCTAGTGGTAAATTTCTCGGCTTCGTCATTACCTCTAAGGGTATACACGTTGATCCCGAGAAGATCAAAGACATTCAAGAGATGTATCCTCCACACAACCTAAAGGAGCTACGAGGATTCCAAGGTCGACTTGCGTACATCAGGCAGTTCATTTCAAATTTATCTGGACGTTGCAGACCATTTACTCAATTATTGAAGAAAGGTATATTTTTCATTTGGACGGAAGAATGTCAACGAGCATTTGATGACATAAAGCGGTATTAAATGAGTCCACCGGTTCTTGTACCACCGATTTCAGGAATACCCTTTTTAATATATGTCCGAGCAGTGGATCATTCATTGGAAGCTTTGCTGGCTCAGAAGAACAAGGAAGGTCATGAACAAGCCATCTACTATCTCAGCCGAACAATGATTGGAGCTGAACATCGTTATAGTCCAGTGGAGAAGGAATGTTTAGTCTTAATGTTTGCTGTTCAGAAGACAAGACATTACATCATAGGCCAAACTATTCATGTCATATCCCGGGTCAATCCTCTTCGAGTCTTAATGAAGAAGCCAAGCACACTCAATTCTAGGCTTGCCACATGGGCCATATTGCTAGCACAATATGATATAGTTTATGTTCCTCAAAAGTCTATGAAAGGCCAAGCACTTGCTGATTTCTTAGCAGCTCATCCTGTCCCTGAGACATTTAAACTCTATGATGAGATTCCGGACGAAACATGGAATCAAATATGATCTCAGAAAAATTTCCTACTTGGAGGTTGTTCTTTGATGGAGCTTCTAGAATTGGACCTGGAGGTACTCTTGTTGCTGGAGTAGGAATTGTTCGTGTTTCACCCGATGGATTAACTATTCAAAGGGCCTATTCTTTAGACGAATCATGCTCCAACAATGTGGCAGAATACAATGCTTTGCTCATTGGATTTCAATTAGCCAGACAATTGAATATTGAATATCTCGAAGTATATGGTGACTCTAAGCTGATTGTTAATCAGGTTAGAGACATATATGAAGTCCGACATCAAGATTTGGTACCATACCATGAAGCAGCAACCCAAATAGCTTCTTCGTTCAAAGGTTCTTCATCGAACATGTACGTCGTGCATGCAATACAGAAGCCGATGCCTTAGCTAACCTAACCGCGGTGTTGGCAGTGCCACTCAAAAGACAACAACTGGTTGTTATTTCTAATAGAAAACTATTTTGTGTTGAAAACAACCACAACATTGAATTCAACAACCTAACTGAAGTCAATGTCCTTAGCAAGGATTGGAGAGTACCTTTCATTGATTTTGCAGTACATGACATTTTACCAGAAGATCCTAAAGAAGCTACAAGTATCCGTCGTCGATCACTTCGATTCTATTATAATTATACTGCTAAAACTCTCTATCGAAGAACTTTTGACGGGTTACTCTTGAGGTATCTCGCTGGTGATGCATAAAGCAAAGCAGATATTACGGGAAGCTCATGATGGCGTTTGTGGAGCACATCAACCTGGTCCTAAACTACAAGATCGTATCCGACGTATGGGCTACTACTGGCCCTCTATGGTATCAGATGCTATTGATTATGCAAGAAAATGTCGTACATGTCAAATTCATGCAGATTTCATTCACCAACCGTCAGAATTTCTTCATCCAACTGCAGCCTCATGGCCTTTTGAAGCTTGGGGCATGGATATAATTGGCCATATCAATCCTCTTTCATCTAAAGGACATCGGTTCATCTTAGCTATAACCGATTATTTTTTCAAGTGGGCCGAAGCTATACCTTTAGCTGAAGTAAAGACTAGTAGCGTTATCAATTTTATCAAACATCATGTGATATACAGATTTGGTGTCCCTCGTCGAATTATCTATGATAATGGGCCACAATTTATCAGCCAGAAGTTTAATAGGTTCTGTGATGATAACAGAATTAATAATGTCGTCTCTACAACCTATAATCCTGCAGCTAACGGGTTGGCTGAAGCATTCAACAAGACCATTATCAAACTCCTTAAAATGTTTGTCTCTATTAACAAACACAGTTGGAGTGATAAACTTGGAGAATGTCTATGGGCATATCGCACTACTGTCCGTAACCCCACATGGTGCACACCTTTTTCTCTAGTATATGGATGTGAAGCTGTTCTACCTTTGGAAATTCAAATTCCATCATTGAGAATCCCCATTGCTAATGAGCTTACGACAGATAATAATGTTCGTCTTCGACTTTAGGAATTGGAGGCGCTCGATGAGAAAAGGTTATTAGCTCAACAACATATCAAGCTTTATCAGGCTCAGATTTCAAAAGCTTTAAATCGCAAAGTTAGAGTGCGAACATTTCAAGAAGGCGAGTTGGTTCTTACAGTCAGACGTCCTATGACTATGACACATATGAGCAAAGGCAAGTTCGAGGCAAAATAGGAAGGACCATATGTGATAAATAAAGTCTTTTCTAATGGAGCCTATCAATTAACAGATATGGATGGCAGAGTTGCTGTGATGCCCATCAATGGCAAATTTCTCAAGAAATATTATGTATAAAGACAAAATGTACTTTATTTTCAGAGACAAGATGTAAATAAAAGTTTATTTTTTTCAAAAGCAGAATGGAATTACATAATATTAAGGATGGGGAGGAGGCCCTGACCCTTCATGATTAAATACATAGTTCGCCAACAGTTTAAACATCTCATTGTCTGAACTCACAAAGAACTTGCAGGCAGCCATCCTCAATGCCTCTTCTTCGGCAGTCTTCCCATGCTCTACTAGCTTGGAAATCAAGTCCTCTCCTGGTGCAGGAACAGTTGAGCCTTTACCCCTTTCTTTCTGAGAAGGTACTGAGGGCTCAGCAGGTGGTGTTTCAGTCTTTCCTTCAAGCTTCGGGATGAGCAAATCTTTGGAGGACATTTTGTACAGAAAAGAAAGAAAGTGACGATATCTACGAAAGTTTTATTCTATTTATAGACAAAACAACTAGATAGTCAATCTCGAGAACTGATGCGACTTTTTGAAAGAAGCCCAACTGTTCGTTCATTTATAACTGTTCGTTCATTTATAACTGTTCGTTCATTATCCAATGTGACTGTTCATTCATTTTCAGTGTCCTTATCTCAAAAATTGAAGTGACCATTCACTTTTTCTAATGAAATTTCACATTCTCTATACTTTTGAAATTCTGTATTATATCAGCAACTTGTCATCCACATTTTTCCTTGATTCTATGTTTCTTATCACCACATCAAAATCAAATTGTAAAGAAGAGAAAATCATTCTTTATTCTTTCTTTAAAAACATAGATACATCTTAATGGAAATCTATTACATCTTGGATTTTCATTCAAAATAAAGGTCTATTACATCTTTGGATCTTTTTATCGATAATAAAGGTCTATTACATCTTTGGATCTTCTTATTTGTTGGTGGCAATTCCTTGTCGTATCGACTTGAAGCAACGAGCTCGACAATGGAATTAACTCTGGTCTTCTCTCAGAGGAAGACTAGAGGAGAACCACAGAGTGTAGCAGCCCAAAGATGAGCTGCTATCAATACAACTGGTGGAGAGAAGACAGCCCGCCAAGGGAATTAGGAACGAGATCACCCTTGTGATATAATTCCTAGTTCTGCGTCTTTACCATCCAACTCTCATGTATAAAGGCTCTTCCTACCATCTGAGGACGACCCTTCTTAACATGAAGAGTCCTGAGCTGTCTGATGTGGGTGTCAGAAGAATGTTCTCTGCAACATCCAAATTACCAATACCAGTTCTGAAGAAGCTCGCTAACCAAGTCCCTGCAAATATCAACAAAATAGGAGAAGTTAGCAGAAATCTATCTGCAGTATACACCTACAAACAGACGCACATCATCAATACGCCTACAAACAGGCGCACATCAGGAATACGCCTACAAACAGGCGCACATCAACAATGGCCTACAAACAGGCACACATCAGCAATGTGCCTACAAACAGGTGCACATCAGCAATGTACCTACAAGCAGGCACATATCAGCACTGAATACTGATCAAACAAGCGTATGACAGCAATACGCACCTCTGATCAGAGCTAAATACTGGGCCACAGTGTGCGCCTATTCTCAGAAATAGTTAGCACACATTAATAGGTGTCTACAACATGTAGATTAATATTTGTCTCCAGAAGTGGTACGAAAGAAAAGTACTCATACTATTGATTCTTCGTCAAGACTTACCAATTTTTGAAGACACAACATGCAAGCAAATAATATCAGAATGAAGTGGCGCAAGTGAAACCCTATGGGAAGACATTAGTTTTGAGAGAGTATGAATGGTTCGTTTATTTCCGAATGTCCTTTTTAAAGAGGATAAAGATGAGATCGGTGCGTCGTTCTAGGATCCTATTTTGGAAAAGAACTAAAAATGGGCATCTAAAAAGCGTGTAACAACTGCCACGTGTTCTTCAGAAGAAACAGTAAAACGAAGGATTAGTTAAAAGAATATGTCCATGAGCACCATTCGAAATCACAGCCACACAAAATCAGAAATTCTAGGTTCCATTGCATAAAGACGGGTGGACCCCTACAGTCAAAGACATAAAATTAAAAAAAATTTCTGCCCAGAACATAATTTTTTGTCATTGCCTTCATCAGTCTGACGAAGGGCGGCGTCCAATTCTTGTATAGTGCAGATCTCCGAGCGATGCATCAGGTTGAGAAATCCCTCTGAATTGACGTGCTCCTCAGAGGATGATCCGCCACTGGAGCGATTGAAGACTGATGGGGTTAAACCGAAACAGTTCAAAAAGTTCACTGCCCTCAAAGCTGGGTCAGCCTCCAATAAAAAGGTTGTAGGCGCAACATCCTGTCTCGCTTCAGGAGACTTGATTGTGGTGTCAGCATTGGTCTCCATCTCTTTCTTCTTGGGAGCTATTGAAGAACAGAAGTGAAGACCAAAGTACGAAGATCAACTACATATATATCAACAAATTGACTCTTCGTATTCCTCATGGGAAACTGAAAGAAATCAATAAAACTTCGGAAGACGAAGAGAAGATGAAATATTTTCGAGAAAGGTATTTAATCATGATGATCGAGCATTGACCGGTGCAACCTGACTTAGTCAAAACTTTTATAAATTCAAAGTATTCTAAAACTTTGCAATATTTTTAAGTTTTAAAAACTTTGAAGGGGGTCTTGTAGAGCCTAAAAATCAAGTTGTGCCTTCAATATACTGATCAGTGATCAAGTTGCGCCTCAAAAATCAAGTTGCGCCACTGATATAAAGCTTGGAGAACAGACTGCTCCACTGATCAGGTTGCGCCCAATATCAGATTGCGCCCAGTCTTTTTGCACCAAAACGTACGTGGCATCTGATACTTAATGGTCATCATTACCTGACAATACTGACAGCTGACACAACAGTGAACGAGAAAAATCTCTTCGAATCCCGTGAATTATGCCGCTCAAGAGAAGTTGGTGGACAACTGTCCTATACACTTCATGAGTTGCGCCTAGGCGCAATCTAAACAAAATCCTTAGTTGCGCCTGGGCGCAACCTGAATGACTTTTACTCAGAAGCTGCCACGTGTGTAGGCGCAGCTCAAATCAAGCACAGTTTGACTTGTTGACTGAAGCTCGTACAACCTGATAAAGTTAAGACAACTTACATTCTAAAGCAGGATGACGTGGTATACATGTCACTAATCTCTCAAGATGTGTCTACTATCCTGTACACGACCACGCGCATCTCAATCATATGATGCCTAAATACAGTTAGTACACGATTGACAACTGAATGAAAGTTGGCGTAACAGGAGGTTGGCGCAATCCAGTATGGCGCAATCCAGCCTCGCGCACATCAGAATAACTGCTAAAATAGTTATTTTCTGAAATCTATAAATAGAGTTTCCAATCATCATCGGAGAGAGAGCAAGAACTCTTGCAAAATTGCTGCTGCATTCTCTAGAGGCTACAGTCTTCAAGTTCACATAGTCCAAGGGATAAAGTGATCGTCTTCTGATCAGATTCCTAAAGTTGTACTTCCCCAGAATTCATTGTACTTTGTACTCTTTTACAAGTTTGGAATAAAACAAATTTTTGTTTTTGCAAACAACCATCCATTTGGTTTTTCTAGTGTGGGACTATCTTTCTAGTTTCTAAAACAAAACACCAACATACATCACTAGATGCTATGCACGAAAGATTTGGTATTAGTAGAATGGTTGCATCTATTGAACATGTTGGTGGAGTTATTGATTATGTATGCCAAATTTTATTCTTACTTTACTTAAAATTAATATAATTTGAAGGTCCTATTATTTTCGTACATTGATCATTTGTATTGATGGTGGCACCATAAGATCCATGGATTTATAAGGGTATGGTAGTTTGATCATATAATATAGAAGGAACATTTTAAGAATATTTTTGGTATTATGGATACAACAATCTCACCTAACTGCATTAATTCCCAATTTCATTTTTATGGACAAAACAATAGGGACCAAAATTTTGAGATGTTTTGAATTCGGATTTTTATTTAATATATTATCAATGGAGTCCAGAATCTAGAATAATGATTATTAAAAAGATTAATATGTCATGACTTTATTGTCATCCATGTAGAATTTAGTACTAGTGGAACTCATGACATCATTTGCAATTGCTAGTAGCATTGGATGTATAGATGGAGTATAATGCAAGTTGTTCTTGTGAAGAGGCAATTGTATCTTTTCTTTGAAAATAGATTATAATTTCTGTTAATAATTAAGTTTGTCTGGATATCAACTAACTTCATATCGAATGGAACTCATTATCGGACGAGTGAACCCTACTGAAAATACAGTGTAAATTGAGGAACTTTGACTAGATCCTTAAAATTATGGCTTGAGGCCACCCCATAATTCTAAAAGCAATATCCAATAATTAGTTATCCTAGTAAAAATATATTTAGAGTAGACATTCATCAAATTAGTTAGGCCCCCTCTAACACTTTAATTTTGTCAAAATATACTCGCAAAACACTTCTTCTCACAACACTATAAATGACTGGACTACTCAGCCAACTAGAGTGGAGCTAGATATTCCGCTCCGTGTGGACGAAAAGTCTATAAGATAAACTTGGTCCTAGCTTTGGATCTAGCCCTCTTTTTTTTCTTGGACTGTGCGGACAAACCTTAAGAGTAATTTAAAATAAAAATTCCATAAAATTTTAGTTTAGTAAATAAAACAATATGGGGACGGTGGACCCCAATTGCTATATGCAGCACTGTTGGTGCTTTCTTTACATGGAGAGAGCTTGCTCTCAACATGCCTTGTGAATTTTAGTCCCACATCGGAAATGCACCATGAGTTATCTCAACATATATACTTGGGTGTATTGTTAAGAGATGCACATGGGATGGTGACCCTAAGGAGGAAACCATGTGGGTGATTTTACAAGAAGGTAAGTATAAGGCTCCAAGGATTAAGCATTAATGCTTTTGTCATTCTCTTGGATTAAATTCCACTTGGAGCTAAGCCCCAACGGGGCTTAGCGACTCGGACTCGGACTCGGACTCGGGCTCATGAGGCGTAATGTGGGCTCATGGGCTCATGGGCTCATGAGGCGTAATGTGGCATTTTGTTGGCGCACTTAGCACGTCAGCAGTCATGCGGTCTTTATGCGGCTCATATGCGGCCATGCGATCTTATGCGGCATGCGGCCTCATGCGGCCTCATGCGGCCATGCGGCTCATGCGGCACATGCGGCACATGTGGTCCATGCGGTCCATGCGGCTCATGCAGTCCATGCGGCCCATGCGGTCCATGCGGTCCATGCGGCTCATGCGGTCCATGCGGCTCATGCGGTCCATGCGGCCAGGCTGCTGCTGCTGCCGCATGAAGGGATCCGCTGACTGTGCAGATTACAAATCAGTTATGGAAAGGCTGAATTAATGTAATTAAATCAGATCCTATCTTTGTGGGATTTGAATTTATTCAGATCCTATCTTTGTGGGATTTGAATTAATTTCGTGGGATTTGAATTAAATCTCGTTGCTATCTTTTGGGATTTGATTCAATCTTTCCATAACTGAAGAGGCGGTTAGGGTTTCCACCCTCTCTCTATAATTACTCTCTTCTGGCCTCCTTTGTGACGACCACGAAAAATACAAGTCAGAAAAGAGAGAAAGAGAGGGAGTTGCTGCCGCCATTGCAAGTCCATCCGAGGAGTCAGAACAGAGGTGACATCGAGCGTTCCACAAGTTCTTCAAACTTGCTGGTTCCTGGAAGCAGATCGTGTGGGGCGAATCTTGCTTTGAGCAACGGTGTTTTGACACCCCAGCATTGTTCTTCTTCTCATCTCTCTAGACTATTGTAACTTGTTCTGTCCCAATTGCAACACGTTTGCAAGGAAGAACAAGAGATCTTTTCTTTGCTATTTTTCTCCTTCATACTGTAATTTGGCCTTTTAGTTTTATTCGTAGATCTTGAGTTTGATCATCACAAAGTTTTGTGTGACATCTCAGATCTCGATTGCATTAGTTTTCATCTTCGATCAAGCCCCCGGGACTAACAATCTCAAAGCAAGATCCGTATAGATGGAAAACATTAATGCTTCGCTCCTCCAATCGGACTTCTGCAAGTTGGAAAAGTTCGATGGAGAGCACTATCAAGTCTGGAAGAGAAAGGTATACCTAACTCTTCAACTGAAAGATGTTGATCATGTTCTGTTGGAGGAAGAACCCTCTGTTCCAGACACTGGATCTACTGCCGCCATCAACGCGGCTACCAAACTCCAGGCCAAATGGAGAAGGGAAAATAGCATCTGCAGGCTTCTCATCCTGAATGCTATGGAGGATTCCCTGGCAGAATCCTACTCGAAGAAGGAACTTGCCAGAGACATATGGGAGTCTGTGGAAAATCTGTATGAAGAAGACAAGAATAGGAGCAAAATATTTGTGGTTAAAAAATATCACAAATTGCTCTTTGAGGACGAAAAGTCCATGTTACCACAGGTGAAAGAATTTTTGAAGCTGCGTCAGAAACTGGAAGACGAAGAGATGCCCCTTCCCGACAAGTTTGTCGTCGGAGGGATCGTCTCAAAACTTCCTGCTGGATGGAGTACCTTCTATGCAAGGATGCACAGAAAGAAGCTAGACATTAGCTTGGGAGATCTACTTCAAGAGATCCATGTTGAGGACGATATGCGTTCTCAACAGAAGATGGACACTCTGTCCAAACAGTTGGCTAAAGCCAACCTGCTGCAAACGAGGGATCCCAAGGGGAAGCAGGCGACTTCTCATCCCAAGAAGAAGGACTTCACTAATCTGAAAGTGAAGGGTCCTTCTTTCAAGCAACAGAAGACTAAGTCCCACGTGACTTGTTATAATTGTGGCAAGAAAGGCCACTACAAGAGTGAATGCAGATCTAAGCCTAAACAATCAGAGAAAGGTGAGCCTAATAAGGTTTCATTGGTTTCTAACGTTGTTGCTATGATCGGACAGGTCACAACTGTGGAGGTTGACTCTGACTGGTGGATAGACACTGGTGCGACTTGCCATGTCTATTCAGGCAAGGAATGGTTCGTCACGTACCAGCCTATATCTGAGAAGGTTGTCATGGCGAACCAGGCCCAAGCTGAAGTTCTGGGGATCGGGACCGTGGAACTGAAACTCACTTCTGGGAACACTCTGACGCTTCAAGGTGTGAAGCATGTTCCGGCAATTGCCAAGAACCTGATCTCTGGGAGCCTGCTCTGCAACGCAGGCTTGAGGATGGACATCAATGCTGGTCAGATGGTGATGTCCAAGAAAGGAACATACTTCGGGAAGGCTTATCAAACCGAAGGCATGTTTAAAATTCAGCTTGTTAACCAGTTTGAAGACATTAATGCAGTTGCATTTTCTGATTATTCTCTTGAGTTGTGGCATAATAGACTAGGACATGTTCATTGTAAGAGAATTAACAAAATGTCTAGTCTAGGACTTATCTCCAAATGTGGGGGTAAGGTGGAGAAGTGTGAGGTGTGTGCTCAGACGAAGATCACAAGGAAACCCTTTCATCGGGTCAATAGAAGCACAGATCTTCTGGAGTTGGTGCACTCCGATATCTGTGACTTCAAACATTTCTCCACGAAGGCCGGGATGAAGTATTTCATAACCTTCATCGACGACTTCTCAAAATACGCGTTCGTCTACTTGCTCAAGTCCAAAGACGAAGCTTTCGAGAAGTTCAGAGAGTTCAGGGCCGAGGCTGAACGGCAGACTGGACAACAACTGAAGAGGCTGAGAAGTGATCGAGGTGGGGAGTACAGGTCTCATGAATTCACATCGTTCTGCAAAGAACATGGAATCATATGCGAGACTATTGCTCCATATTCTCCTCAATCCAACGGAGTAGCAGAGAGGAAGAACCGGACATTAACAGAAATGATGAATTCCATGCTGCTCACTGCAGGTCTTCCAAAATGCTACTGGGGAGAAGCTGCATTAACGGCCACTTTCATTCTGAATAGAGTGCCATATGCAACTTCGGACGTAACTCCTCATGAACTCTGGTTCAAAGTCAGACCCAACTTGAATGTCATTCGAGTGTGGGGGTGTCTGGCGTATGTGAAGCTTCCAGATCTGAAGATTCAGAAGCTGGGGACAAGGACTACGAAGGCTATCTTCTTGGGGTATGCCGAGAAGAGTGATGCTCGGAGATTTCTTGATATTGAATCAAATCATATTATCGAATCTCACGATGCTGAATACTTTGAAGACAAGTTCGCAAAAGACAAAAACATTGTTCTTTCGGACATTCCGGAAAATAATGTAGGTACTAATGAGACTGAAATCTCATACGAGCCAGTAGTCCAAGAAGAAGCTGTTGTTGATGAAACAACTCTTGCACCAGAACTCGCCGAGCCGTCAGCTAAGCGAGCGAGGAGACCGAAAGATTTCGGAGATGACTTTGTCACCTATCATGTGGAAGCAGATCCGCTTACCTATGATGAGGCGATGAAGACCAGAGATGCTATCTTCTGGAAGGAGGCAGTGAATGACGAGTTTGACTCTATCACCTCCAATAACACATGGGTGTTGGTAGATCTACCTGAAGGAGAAAAGCCTATTGGATGTAAATGGATCTTCAAGAAGAAGATGAAGGCAGATAGAACTATTGACAAGTTCAAAGCCAGGCTGGTCGCCAAGGGATTTTCTCAGAAACAGGGGATAGACTACTTCGACACGTACGCTTCAGTAGCTCGGATGACCACCATCAGGATGTTAATCGCTCTAGCAGCTATACATAAGTTGGTGATACATCAGATGGATGTAAAGACAGCATTCCTGAATGGGGAGCTGACCGAAGAGATTTACATACAACAGCCAGATGGATTTGTCGTCAAAGGTCTTGAAGACAAAGTCTGCAAGTTGGTGAAATCATTATATGGTTTGAAGCAAGCTCCCAAGATGTGGCATGAGAAGTTTGACAAAGTTATTAGGTCAAATGGCTACAGAGTCAGCGAGACGGACAAATGTGTTTACACAAAGTTCGCTGATGGAAGAGGAGTCATCGTTTGTCTGTACGTGGACGACATGCTAATCCTAGGTACGGATATAGGCTGTGTCACAGAGACAAAGAAGTTTCTCTCAACCAAGTTCAGTATGAAGGACTTGGGGGATGCAGATGTCATCTTGGGCATAAAGATCATCCGGACAGACACTGGAGTAGCGCTGTCACAATCTCACTATATTGAGAAGATGCTCACACGCTATGGGTATAAGGATCTTCCAGGGATCGATACGCCATACAGGTGTGATCAGAAGCTGAAGCCAAACTCGAGAGAAAGCGTCAAGCAGCTGGAGTATTCTAGCGTTATCGAAAGTTTGATGTACGCAACTACTGCCACAAGGCCTGACATAGCTTTCGCCGTGGGAATGCTGAGTCGGTTCACAAGCAACCCAGGGATTGAGCACTGGAAAGCTGTGAAGCGAGTAATGAGATATCTCAAGAAGACTCAGACATATGCACTGCACTACAACGGATATCCGACAGTAGTGGAAGGCTTCAGTGATGCTAGCTGGTGTTCAGAAGTGGAAAGCGAGAGATCCACAGGTGGATATGTTTTTTCCTTGGGTGGAGCTGCTATATCGTGGAAGTCGAAGAAGCAGACAATACTCTCTCGTTCCTCCATGGAATCTGAATTCTATGCACTTGAAACTGCAGCAGATGAAGCAGAATGGCTTCGGGAGCTCATGTATGATCTTCCAGTGGTTGGGGCTCAGATACCGGCGATACCGATATACTGTGACAACCAGGCGACTGCGGCGGTGGCATCAAATGACCTCTTCAACGGAAAGAAGAGGACTGTGCGGTTGAAGCACAGGGCAGTACACGATCTTATCAAAAGAGGTATAATTGCAGTGGTTGATGTTCGGAGTCAGGAGAACCTGGCAGATCCGTTCACAAAGGGCCTCAAGCGCCAGCTGGTCGAAGACACAGCTTATAAAATGGGCTTGAAGGCATTCTGATAGTGTGTCTTTGCAATCCTACCATAAAATTTTATGATATTAGTTCAAAGAGAAATCTACTAGGCATCTAACTTTTGGTTCAAAGGAGGATCACTGACTGGAAAACTATCAGGTAACGGTGGGTACTTGTTCTATGGAACATGGAAGGGATACGGACCCATAACCACTGTTGTCTACTATGTATTTTTTTTGCGGAAAAACTGATCCTGTGGAAGGTTGGCTTAAACGCCTTAATGAGTTCTCAGGCAGAGTGAATGTCTGGTGTGCTTTACAGGAAGCACGGTAGAGCAGCACTACAAGGAGTGAAACTCCATGCTACAGTGGGGTGACTCCACCATGAGGTTCCCAGGTAGGGGTAATGCCTCGGCTTTGTAAGCCAAGTCACAGCGGCGTAGCACCGCAAATAGGCAGGTAGCCTAATGCTGTATGACGTAATTAAAGAGTTGTAGACAGCACTACAAAGGGGAGGATGGCCCCATGTTACAGTGGCACGACACCACGATGAGGTACCCAGGCAGGGGTAAAGCCTCGTCATTGCAAGCCATGTCGTTGCGGCGTAACACCGCAAGGAAGCCTCAGGCTTCATGCTGGGTAGTTTGGCACTACAAAGAGGCTTGTGACCTCATGCTACAGTAGTATGACACTACGATGAGGTTCCCAGGTAGGGGTAATGCCTCGGCTTCAGGCCATGTCATAGCGGCGTAGCACCGCAAGGAAGCGCAAGGCTTCATGCCATATCTCTTTAATAAAGAACTCACCTATAGTGTATGGAAAGAGATATCAGGCCGTCTCTTGAGGGTAAACTTGTAGACGCCCAAAATTATACACTGAAACCAGGCTGGCACAGGGCCTTTAATGTGCAGCCAGAAGCACACGTAACTACACTTTGTGAGTGGGAAGAATTACAATTGTGGTGCAGAATTCAAGGCGTAGTCCATTCTTGTATCACATTGTTATTTAACCCATACGGGAAGATTCAAGTCGTCAGCGACATCTATCCTAATGCAAAATGGACAGTTACTGTGGGGAACGCTCAACCCTGGACACATATATATATTGTGATATGTGGGGGATTGTTGGTGCTTTCTTTACATGGAGAGAGCTTGCTCTCAACATGCCTTGTGAATTTTAGTCCCACATCGGAAATGCACCATGAGTTATCTCAACATATATACTTGGGTGTATTGTTAAGAGATGCACATGGGGTGGTGACCCTAAGGAGGGAACCATGTGGGTGATTTTACAAGGAGGTAAGTATAAGGCTCCAAGGATTAAGCATTAATGCTTTTGTCATTCTCTTGGATTAAATTCCACTTGGAGCTAAGCCCCAACGGGGCTTAGCGACTCGGACTCGGACTCGGACTCGGACTCGGCCTCGGACTCGGACCCAACGGGGCTTAGCTAAGCCCCAAGGATTAAGCATTAATGCTTTTGTCATGCGGTCTTTATGCGGCTCATATGCGGCCATGCGATCTTATGTGGCATGCGACCTCATGCGGCTCATGCGGCCATGCGGCCATGCGGCTCATGCGGCACATGCGGCACATGTGGTCCATGCGGTCCATGCGGCTCATGCGGTCCATGCGGTCCATGCGGCCCATGCGGTCCATGCGGTCCATGCGGCTCATGCGATCCATGCGGCTCATGCGGCCATTAGGCTCATGCGGCCAGGCTGCTGCTGCTGCCGCATGAAGGGATCCGCTGACTGTGCAGATTACAAATCAGTTATGGAAAGGCTGAATTAATGTAATTAAATCAGATCCTATCTTTGTGGGATTTGAATTTATTCAGATCCTATCTTTGTGGGATTTGAATTAATTTCGTGGAATTTGAATTAAATCTCGTTGCTATCTTTTGGGATTTGATTCAATCTTTCCATAACTGAAGAGGCGGTTAGGGTTTCCACCCTCTCTCTATAAATACTCTCTTCTGGCCTCCTTTGTGACGACCACGGAAAATACAAGTCAGAAAAGAGAGAAAGAGAGGGAGTTGCTGCCGCCATTGCAAGTCCATCCGAGGAGTCAGAACAGAGGTGACATCGAGCGTTCCACAAGTTCTTCAAACTTGCTGGTTCCTGGAAGCAGATCGTGTGGGGCGAATCTTGCTTTGAGCAACGGTGTTTTGACACCCCAGCATTGTTCTTCTTCTCATCTCTCTAGACTATTGTAACGTGTTCTGTCCCAATTGCAACACGTTTGCAAGGAAGAACAAGAGATCTTCTCTTTGCTATTTTTCTCCTTCATATTGTAATTTGACCTTTTAGTTTTATTCGTAGATCTTGAGTTTGATCATCACAAAGTTTTGTGTGACATCTCAGATCTCGATTGCATTAGTTTTCATCTTCGATCAAGCCCCCGGGACTAACAAGCACCACCCTTGCAGCGTGCCAACTATGATTCCACCCAGTTTTTGATCTTTCTTTTGTTTTCCTTTATATTTGGTGATATATTTATACTGTTGTCCAAACCCAAAGGCCCAGGTTTGAACGTATTAATTTCTACTATGGATACATATCCAAGTACCATCTAGGCCTGAACTCTTCGGTACACTAAGCAGTAATAATCCTATCAGAATTATCATAAGAAGATTTGCATGAGATTCATATTTATCTCTCCGACTTATGAATCCTAACTTGATAAGCAAGCTAGTAGCTAGGGTTATACATTGAGAGCTATACATAATCTCTTTTACATCTTTACAAGGTACACAATTTCTCTATCTTAAAACTTTGTCATTTTTTTGTTCTCAATGTAACTTGATCATTAGAGTGGCATCAAGGGATTATCACATCCCTCTCACGCGTGTTCATCTACACAAGTGAAAGAGAATATGCAAACATGGAAGAAGAAACCATTGATCTAAACCACAAATAGATCCGAGATTCCTTGTGGAGAAAAGAACATCATTAGATTGGCACCTACCGTAGGGTCAAATTCTATGGTCACAAATAAATTTTAAGTATCTGTCTCTAATTAAAAGAGTCACATAATAGTGCTTCCAGCAACGAAGTTCCTTCACAACCCCTAACGCCTCCCGTCGTGAGTGTATCTGCCATTGTTGAATTTGGTGACCAAGGGATGACCAGTTCACAAGTCCCAACAATTAACGTGTCTGGACCGTCCTTCTATATTCCCGTAGATACCATATCTGGTGTGATATCTATTATTGTCGGATTACAAAGATTGTATAAAGTACCTAGAAAATGAAAAACTACAAGAAGTAATAAAGAATATATTACAAGCTTCTAAAACAAAGGTATACAACTTTACAACAGGGTTGTTACAACGAAAAATTGAAGAAGTAGAACGATGCCAAAATCCTTGTTGGATGGTCAAAATCACCATTGCTCAAAGGAAGATTTAACTCTTTCTGTCCATTTGTTCCCAGGAACAACAACTTCAAAGAGATGAACTTCTTGAACGCTATGTGTCACCCTCGGAATGGACCTCACACTTGGAAGGACAGACATCACATCGTGGCTTCTACTACTCCTCTCTTAGCAAAATATTTCTAAGTCTCTTAGTCCAAAAAACAGACTTGAGAAATATATATGGGAAGACAACCCGCTAACAACCACTACCCCCATAATGGAAAGTAAATCTGGAGAGTAACTCACCATTAAGTGGACAGTTACAACAGTAACCCCACTAAGTAGGAAATTACGTCCATGAAGTAGACGAACAACTGTTCCGTACAAACTACAGTCCCGTGTAAACCATAATTCTACTGGAGCATTAGTCCAACACGAACCACAGTTTTACGGGAGCAGCAGTCCCGAACGAATCGTAGTTCAGTGGGAGCAACGGTACTGCACTAACTACTATTCCGTAGGAGCATCTTCCATGCACAAACTGTAGTTTCGAGGAAGCAGCTCCATGTACGAACTACATCGCCATTGCGACCCGTATGCCTGTGCACACTACTGCATCCGTACTTCCCCCTTGGTGTCCCCATTGAACCTACATGGAAACTCGCGTGGGAACGAGCACAGAAAGACACAATGACGCACACAGCGTCATTTTGCACCCGATGCATATAAAGTACACCATTAACGTGCTACTTTGCTCCTTTCACCCATGCTCTCATCCGAGTCCAAGTCGCTAGGCCCCTTTGGGCCTAGTCTAAAGGGAAATTCCCAAGAATGGGCGACAAAAACATAATTGTTTCTTGAAAGTCTTGAACATGCCCTTAATAAAATATCCTACCATACCAACCACATAAGCTACCAATCTCCATGTGTATAAGTCAATAAAAGAAGAATCTTATATTATAATACACACTTGGGGTTGCCACATTAATGTAGGACTATTTTAGAGAAATTTCAAAAACTCCACCAATCCTCCATATATTTTAATATATGGGCTGTAGATTCTCCATAGTGATTGTACTTCATGCATTAGGATAGATGTCGCTTATGACCCGAATCTTTCTACATTCAAACGACTTTACGATACATAATGAACTACGCCTTAAATTCAATACCATAACTACTATCTTTTATACTCATACAATGTTATCAATTGTGGCTTTGGTCACATATTAAAGTCCCTGTGCTGACCTGATATCTATGTACGTATCTTGAGTGTTTATAACTTTACCCTTAAGAGACAACCTATATCTATGTTCATACACATAAGTGAGTTCTTAGAGAGTTAAAATTTTTCCATTTGAGACATTTCGTCTCCTTGTGGTGCTATACAACTATGACCTGGCCCAAAGCCGAGGTCCAATCTCTTGGTAGGGTCATACCACTATACCATGAGGTCCCAACTTCTTTGTAATGCAGTACCATGAGCTACATGCCTGCATGCAGTGCTACTCTGCTGTGACGGCTCGATGTTAAGGTTCTACCTCATGTGGTATCACCCCATTGTAGCATAAGGTACTAGTCCCTTAGTAGTATTGAGCTATCCGTGCTTCTTGTTAAGTAGGTCGAGTATTCCAAATGCTCAAGAAATCATTAACGCATAAAACCATCCTCTCACAGGACTTGCTCTATACAAAAAGCAACCAGAGATCACAAAGATTCGAGATGCAATCCTAATAATGTCCCCAAGGAAATAACCTATATATCTGATATTTTCCTAGTCAATGATCCTTATTTGAACCAAAAGCAAGATGCCTAGTATATTATTTTTTGAACTAATAGCATAATTCTTTATGGTAGAATTACAAAGATATAACATCAAAATTTTAGCCCATTTTCTTTGTTGTGTCCTTGACCAGCTGGCACTTAAGGCCTTTGGTGAACGAATCCACCAGATTCTCTTAGCTCCGAACATCTACCACTACAATGATGCCATTCTTATGCACTCATTTAGTGTTGTGTGATGGAGTATCACACTCCTCTTCTTACCATTAAAGAGATCATTGGTTGCCAGTACAACAGTCGTCTGTTTGTCGTAGTATATCGGTATAACCAGGATCTCTGCCCCAAGCAGAGAAAGATTATACATGAGCTCTCAAAGCTATTCTTCGTCATTTGTTGCAACCGCTAGAGCAGATATTTTAGGCTCCATATATGAGTGAGAGATCAAAGTATATTTCTTCGACTTCAACGATATAGCAACCCTATATATGAAGAAGATATATCCTTATGTCGACCTTTTTGCCTTCTTTTTATGAACACAAACTAACATCACTGAAGCCTTCCACCACACATTGTTAATCGTTGTAGTGCAATGCAAACTTTTGAGTCTTTTTGAGATATTTCATAACTTTTTTCATAGCTTTCTTGTGTTCTACACCATGATTATTCGTGAACCGACTGAGCATTCACACAACAAAAGCAATTTTCGGTCTAGTGGCACTCATAACATACACTAAACTTCTAATGACGTTTGAGTACTCTAACTACATGACACTTTCCTTTGGATTTGGCTTTAGCTTTTTGTCACACATATAAGGATTATCAAACCCAAGAAGATCCTGATATCCATAATATGTGAGTGTTTTCTATGTAGTGATCTTGTGATAGAGCAAGCTCAACTTCATGTTAACCTAATGATTAAATTTTTTTTTGTTATGGATCAGTTAAGTTTAGAATTATGAAATAACTAATGATCATGCAAACACTAAAGTATTGATAATTAAACCTCGCATAGTCCTAATGTGCATTAAGTTATATCATACTTGCTACTATGAATATTGCTATATTCGTCTAATATGTATTTATATAAAATCAATAAGCAAGATCAATCATGGACATATACAATAAAAAATAATGATGGACTAAAGACAGACTAGCCCATAGATTTCTTTGAACCGCCTATGACATCTCCGTGGCAGCACACTCAGGGGTTCCGTTGCCCAGTCAAGGAACAAGGCCCGATGAGGCCACTCCCCCAGTGGGGGTTTGAGGGCGAAGCCTCCGAACGCTATTCATATTTTCTAATCTACTTAGCTTTGGAAATTTGCCATTAGGAGAGGAAAATCCACCATTCAAACAAGGAAGAATCCAAACTATCAAGACATCATGCCCAATGTAATCTTTCTTTTTTCTCAAGTCTCCAGGATTATTTGTAACTCAATATAGATAGGCGAAATAAAAGCTAAACTAAAACACCGTACCACCAAATACCCAAGTTCTGAAACTGTGGTATTATACCTGTATACCGCTTGTAGCATACCTACGATATACCGAGAAATAAGAATGTTGAAACAGAACCTACCATGCTTACAGTTATCCATCAAAATTGTATATCATGGTAATGTACCGTTTGGGTACTTTAAGCATTAAATGCTGCAATAGCTATAAAACTAGTCTTTTATAGCCCTTACTGTGCAGAACGGTGTACTAATAATATACCACCTGCAGAATAACTTTTAGGATACTTTTTACTTGTTATATAAACCAAAGTTGGTCCCTATTCATTTATATTTTCTGGAGCCTTAACTTGTTATCTTCTAGATATATATCTCCACATAAAAGAGCTTTCATTTGCTATATCTATTTGAGATCAAGTTTATTAAGTTGCAAAGTTTGATCTTCAAATTTTTGTGAGAATCAAAATATTTCTTGTAAGAGGTTGAAGTTCACAAGCTTCTTAAAGCTTGTGTAGAAGTCGACGAACCTTTGGATCAAAGCTTGCATTTAAGATGTCGTTTGGCCTTCGGATCAAAACTCGCATATGTAACTATTTGTTATAATAGTGGATTAAAGTCGAAAAGAGTTCCAAGTTTTCAGTGTCTCACGGAGGATATAAAGATACATCGGGTGTCGGTATTCTTATTTTATTTCTGGTACTTGTTTTAAATTGCCCATTAGCATTCATAATTGTGCTTAATTATTAGTCAAACCCTATTCACCCCCTAACGTACTTTCAATGGTATAAGATCAAGGACTCCATTTTTATTCTTAACATTCCTATAATAGATCCTTATCTATTATGTCTTCCAATTTCTCCTCCAATAAAAAGTATTTTATTTCTAGTAGCATAGGCGATCATGTTTCTTTTAAATACAAGAGATGCTCTAAGTTAAAATACATGGTTGACAAATCCTTAGAGATGCTTGGAGACTCTCATTCTACTAATGGAGAACTTTACCAAAAGGATTGATCATTTCTAAGAAGCAAATTAGTTATCGAGAAATATGAATAATGAATTATTATCTAAAGTTGATTTTTAAAACACTTCTTATGTTTCTTTAAAGAGTTTAAATGAAGCATTGATTTTAAAAATGAGACTCACCTCATCACTAGAAGAACTCAATAGGCAAAAGCATGAATTAATATCTTTGCATGATTCTTCTACTGATTCACTAAAGAAACAAAATAATGATTTTTTTCCTCTAAAACTAGAATGCTTGAAAAAGGGAGTTATTTGTTGAATGGTAAATTTGATTTTCTTACTACTTGGCATGATAATTTTTTGTTAAATATGATAACCTTAGAACTAAATCATCTCATACTCACTTTATAGATACTCATCAAGTATATCACATGCTCATTCTAATACTTGTGCACATACTAGTACTAGGTGCTTTTATTGCTCACTCGTTGGTCGATCATATGACTTTTTTGTCCTATTTGTAGGAGTTTCACTACCAATGCTATAATAAATATTTCTTGGGTCCCAAAGCTAAAAAAGGATCCAAGTTTATTTGGATACCAAAGTCGTCTAATATTGTAGGTGGAGCATCGATTATTGGGACATAACGCAGAGCATGTTGGTGGTTGCAATGCTACAAATGTCATCTTTCAAGCAATTGCACCAATACAATAGAGCCACTTTGGTAACATGTTAAATGATTATTCCTAAATTGGTACAATTATAGAATCTAGCATGTGAGATATGATACTATCATGCTTAGTTTATTTTTCTTGTAATATTTTTTATTTATTAAACATGACTAGTTTCTAAACTTAATGACTAGATCACACTAAGTAGTCTTTTACTCATTTTCTATTAGTGTGACACATTTATCTATGTATGCTATATTATTCTAAGTCTTTTTGGCATGCATATCACTCTATTACGTATGTTCTTTTTGATTTTGAGTTGCTTTCATGTTTTGTCTCCCAATCCTTGTTTCTTTGAAATAGTTATTCTTTACCGATTTATTTTTATTGTCATATACAATATATCGATTTTCACGAATGTACATGACAAGTACAAGTACCTTATGATTTGAAAATTACATCAAGACTAGGCTAAGCAAGATAAATCAAAATACGGGTCACCTGACAAAAGTCAGAATTCCGTACACGTATACTAAAAATACGTATAACGAAAAACGGGAGTGACAACTCTACCCACCTTAAAATAATTATGTCCTCAAAATTTAATCAAGAGGCTAGAGATGTCGGGGCAAGCTATACTAACCACAGGCAATCTACCACTAGCAATTAATCAACCAATCATTCATACAAGCAAGGAGTTAAAAGCATAAGGCATAAGGAAGACATTATACCTCATGAGTCAAACAGGTGTGGATATCATGATCGGATATCATCCTCACATTTCCATGTTGACTCACCCAAAGAGCGATGACCCCAAGCAACACGGACTAAAATAATAGTCTTGTTCTTGAGTATCTTCTTCCTTCGGTCCAATATGGATACATGACTTTCCTCATACGAAAGGATGGTACCAACAACCAATTTCGAATGATCAAGGATATGGCTCGGATTCGGAATGAACCGTCGCAATTGGGATACATGGAATACGTCATGTACCTTACATAACGACGACGGAAGAGCGAGATGATATGACATATTACCTACTCGCTCGAGAATATCGAATGGCCCTATATACCTAGGACTAAGCTTTTCCTGCATGCCGAATCGAATGACGCTACGGGTTAGCGAGATCCTAAGGAATACGTGGTCGCCGATAGAAAACTCAAGATGACGCCGATAAGAATCGGCCCAATGGCGCTGACGATCTTGTGCAACTCGAAGATGATCTTTAACTTGTCTGACCACCTCGATAGTCTGCGTAACCATTTCTGGACCAAGCATCTGCCTCTGGCCTACATCATCCCAGGCTAAAGGTGATCTGCACTTTCTGCCATACAGTGCCTCAAAGGGTGCCATCTGGATACTGGCCTAAAAATTGTTATTGAAGGAGAACTCCACCAAGTGCAGGTGGTCTTCCCACGAACCACCGAAGTCTAGTGTAGATGATCGCAATATATCTTAAAGAGTTTGAATCGTGCACTCCGACTGACCAAATATCTGTGGATGATAAGCTGAACTAAACTTGAGACGAGTTTCCAAACTCTTTTGAAGACTCCGCCAAAAGTGTGATGTAAATATTGAATCTCTATCCGATATGATACTGACTGACACTCCATATAATCTAACTATCTATCTGAGATACATCTATGCTAGCTGATCCAACGACTGACCAATCCTGAAAGGGAGAAAATGAGCTACCTTGGTGAGTCGGTCAACTATAACCCATGTAACATCTCTCCCAGTTAGGGATTTAGGTAACCCAGTTATAAAATTCATGGTAATATGCTCCCACTTCCATTCTGGGATTGGTAAAGGTTGAAGAAGTCCAGCTGGTCTCCGATGTTCAGTTTTAACTTGTTGGCAAACTAAATAATGAGAGACAAACTGAGCTATCTCCTTCTTCATGCCATTCCACCAGAAATGCTGACGGATATCACGATACATATTCATACCACCGGGATGAATTAAATACTATGAACTATGAGCCTCAGCCATGATCTCCTGCCTGATGTTACCACTGGGTATACAAAGATGCCTTCCATGTCGGAGCGTGTCATCTTCGTGAATGCATAACTCTGCTCTCCGTCCTGCTTCACATTCTGCCATAAGCCGCTGAAGCTTAGAATCTGATGACTGTGCTATCTTGATCCTCTCCACTATACTAGACTGAACTTGCATACTGGTCATCAATGCCACATTAGTAGGGAGAACTATCTCTATACCCATCTTCTGAAGATCCGCTAATAACTCTGGCTGCCTGTTAGAAAATAAGCTCATGCTCTTCTACTCAACGCATCTGCAACTACATTGGCCTTCCCAGGATGATACTGTAGGTTGATGTCATAATCTGCCAATAGCTCTAGCCACCTTCTCTGACGCATGTTAAGATCCTTCTGGGTAAACACATACTTAAGACTCTTGTGGTCGGTGAAAATCTCTACCCGATCTTCGTACAAGTAATACCTCCAAAGCTTAAGGGAAAAAACCACCGCTGCTAACTCCAAGTCATGGGTTGGATAATTTCTCTCATGATCACGAAGCTAACGTAATGCATATGCTACTACCTTGCCATGTTGCATCAAGACACATCACAATCCTCTGTCTGAAGTATCACAATAAACTAAAAATCCTCCAGTTCTATCTGGAAGCGTGAGAATGGGTGCCGTCATCAATCCTTGCTTCAACTTTTCGAATAAACTCTGTCATTATGTTGTCTAAGCAAACTGCACATCCTTGCGGGTCAACTGCGTCAATGGTGCTGAAATTCGAGCAAAGTCTGACACAAATCATCGGTAATAGCTGGCCAATCCTAGGAAACTGCGAACATTTGCGACGGTGCTAGGTACTGGCCATATCTCTATAGCCACTATCTTCTAGGGGTCTACTTCCACTCCACCTCTGGTGATGATATGACCTAAGTACAAAATTCGATCAAGCCAAATTTCGTACTTACTAAACTTCGCGTACAACTGGTACTCTTTAAGAATTCGAAGGACTATTCGGAGATGTTGCTTATGCTCTACTTTATTCTTTCTATAGACTAAGATGTCGTCTATGAATAGTATCACGAACTGATCCAAATAGGGCATGAATATGCGATTTATGAGATCCATGAATATGCAATTATAGAATCTAGCATGTGAGATATGATACTATCATGCTTAGTTTATTTTTCTTGTAATATTTTTTATTTATTAAACATGACTAGTTTCTAAACTTAATGACTAGATCACACTAAGTAGTCTTTTACTCATTTTCTATTAGTGTGACACATTTATCTATGTATGCTATATTATTCTAAGTCTTTTTGGCATGCATATCACTCTATTACGTATATTCTTTTTGATTTTGAGTTGCTTTCATGTTTTGTCTCCCAATCCTTGTTTCTTTGAAATAGTTATTCTTTACCGATTTATTTTTATTGTCATATACAATATATCGATTTTCACGAATGTACATGACAAGTACAAGTACCTTATGATTTGAAAATTACACCCTATATTTTTATCTTTATAACCTCGCGCTAGACTAATATATTCATTATTTTCTTTTTGATCAGCTTATTGTGAATCAATTATTGTTTTGCCTAATAAAGCCTATTTTTACTTGTTTGGATTTATAATGACTTTTCAATTTTTATTAAGGATACATGACTATGAGATTGTTATGTGATGTTCATGTATCCCTTATATTGATATACATATATGTATAAATATCATTCTGTGGATATATGAGTTGTAGAATCATGAAAAATGCCAAGTTAATGCATGCGGCCTTAGCGCAAAGAACCTTATGCGCTATGCGCTAAAAACAAAAAAAAAACTCTATAAAAGGAAACAATAATATATGTGGCATTCCTTCAAACTCTATGCGACATTCTTCAAAGCAGTGAACTTTGACACCATGCGTCGTGTACTTAGGCGCATACAACTCAGCCGCTTAGCTCACTCTGACACCTTATCGAAAGTCGATTTGTCTCGTGTAGTGTGCAGACGATAGTAACAAGAAAGAGCTTAGCATAATTATTACACTTTATAGCTGGTTAATGTTTGTAGCATGTATTAACACCCAGTCCTAAAATACGTAGGACTAGGAGAACATATGCATCCCAGCTACGTATCGAGATGATTCCATCTCATCTCGAACACATATAAGATATCTTGGTGGTCTAACTATTACATATATATCTCAATCCATAAGATAATTAACATCATGAATGAATAGTATATGCCATGGTCTGCAGCACAATAACATATATGTTCGATTCGACCCAAAGAACGATATGGGTCTACAAAACTAGACGAAATAGCATAATAGAATTAACGAATAAATATAAAGCATGAAAAAATACCTGAGCCAGATACAACAACTCCATGATCAGTGGACTATCTCTGTATGATCAACTACCTGAAGAGATCACCAGATCCTCAGAAGACATAACAAAGTACAGAAAAATATGCCAAGTAGCAGTAAAGAGAATATCTATAAAAAGAAGGGTAATTACCATAACCATCTAAGTGCAAATATGCAGTTGAGGACAACCCTAATACTAGGCCCAGTCATACTGGCAATCATCCATGGCATCGTGCTGTGATACCGATGGGCGAACGAGTAGCTCTGCTACAGAGACCATGACCACGAGTAAAATAACTATGTCCCAAATATGGAAGCATGATCACAAGTCTAGACGGTCGAATATTTTGGTAGTGTCCTCCCCTACCCATGCTCTAAAACTATTCAGTCAAGTCACGTATGAATCATGTACCAGTAACAAGTCACGCGAGCTAGTACTACATGCTATCACAGAGTCCCTAGCCACTAATATCTTATGTCAGACTTAGTACCATATCATCATCATCCATCTTGTCTGTGTCCTATGGTCCATTGTGTCAATGAACACGACATAATGCACGCAACGCCTAATGTCGATATACAATGTCAATAAAATGATATCGACACCCGAATACGATTCTGAGCAATCATGCATCATAAAAAATAATAAATGAGAATAATGCAACAATAAAAAGGAAAAGACAGTAAACCATAACATTGGGAATGTATACTTGTCTGTAACCTCTGTCTGTGTGTACGTCTGACCAACTCCAACGTCCTCGCTACACCCACCAAGTCCACCTATAATAAATATCCTATTATTAATAACTCCTAAAAACTTACCATATATGGACTTTCCATTTATGAACTATAATAATATCTACACACCAAAGATAGTCATAATATCTATACTACACAATTTAACTTATAAACTACCAAATCTTTCTATAAAATTATTTTATTACTAACACAATTTTTAAATTCTGAAAATATTTATAAATATTTCATATCATTATTTATTATATTTTATTTGTAAAAAATCAAGTATACAAGTCCTAGGTTGTTTCTACAACAATGTTCCTAGACTAGGTATAGGAAATAAGAAATATTTAAAAATTATTAATTTTGGAAAAATGACATAAAATAGGTAAAATTATATATTTATCATGAAAATATGTACAACAATTAATTTGGTGATGGTATACTAAGTTTCAAATTAATTGGACACGTAGAACTCATAGATTTTGGTGTTTCGATATTACAGTGAAACGTCCAGATTTTTAACAAATAACAAACAAAAACAAAATGTTGAAAAACTATTTACGTTGAAAATTTTAGGAACTCTAGTTTCTTAACAAAAATATATGGAATGTCAAAGTGGCCCAAAAGTGGATAAAAATTGGCTCGCAACAGAACTGGTCTGTTCTGGACACCTTTTTCGTAGAATGAATGCCTCGGCCAAACCGTTTGAAACTTTATGGGTAGCCAATTAGACATGAAAATATACACATATATTTCTATTATTTTTTTCATAAAAAGATGAGGTCGAAAAGTTCACTAAACCCTAGATGCAAAACAACATACCTGCTGGAACAAATTCAGACTTCGATTCTGACATTCGGCTAACTTATAGGGCTATTTTGGTGTACTAGAAGGGATTGTGAACGTATGGAGGGTTTATAGGATTGTAGAGGGCCGTATCAGCTTCACAAAAAAAAATTTGTGGAGCATCACGGGAGGTTGGGAAGGGGTCAAAATTGCTGTTACGCCACAAGGTGCTGCGGTTGAATTAGGCTAGGAGGGGACTTCAGTTTTTGTAATGTATGGAGAAAGGGATTGTAGTTTTTTAAATTATAAAACTTTTGAGTTTTATATATTAGGATTTGGTTGCACCATTTGAAAGATATGCATATTGAATCAATGGGTAATTAATAGGTTTCCTAATTTAGAAAGTCAATGGTGGATTGTTTCAAATATATTATAGCTGTACATAATCCTCTAAAAACAAATGTAAATTCATCCTTATTAGTTATGATAACCTATTATAGGCTCAACCAAGGCTAATTGAACTAGTTCTAGGCCTATAGGGTTTATGGAATTGAAATTGACTCTGAAAAGCTATTTAATGGGTCTTGTGTGCCATTTGAAAATAAATAGCACATGAGAACACAATTGAGTGAGACACCATTGGCATGTGTAGTAGGCTCAAAATAGGTCAAAACTATATATTGGTTCAAATGATTTGGTGCAGAGTTAGGCCTTAATTGCTATTTGGAAAGCTAGTCAAATTTTACGGTAGAGACTAAAATGACTATTTTACCTCTAAAGTTGTACATAAAAAATATAGCACAAGAGAACATGTTTGGATGGGACATGATATATCAAACTGAAGCTGGGCTCGTCTAAAATACGATAATCGGACAAGATATGAGAAATTGATAATTGTCGTGCTTTAAAAATAAATGTTACGGTAAAGTACTACAATAGTCATTATTGATCATAAAATATAGTTTAATATTAATATCCATATTAAGTAAACAAAAATAATTAAAAAAATCAAAAATTAGGGGTCTTACAGCATACATCAAATCTGGTCAGCAGTATGCAACTGATTCGTCATGCGACAAAATTGGCATGCGGTAAGGTTGTTCTGTTGCATGCTAGTCATTACGTGGAGATCTCAACGGAGTTAGCAAGCTTCTGCAATCGTTGCATCAGATCATCAACGGAGTAAAGACGTCCACAATATAATTGATCTCCTTCGCTAATATCTTTCCAAATTTTTGTACTTAGAATTATTGTATTATGATTCTCTTGTACTCTGTCACGTCCCAGAACCAGAATACTGGAGAGCGGAAGACAGACACAGCCAGCTACGTATATTGAAGTACAACCCACCTCGCAATACGGTCACGACTGTCTAGATGCATGAGGGTTAAACTATAATCTATCAATCTCTATGGTTGGGAACAAGCCTAATGTCTCAATCTCAAGCAAGCAAATAAATGTATAAGATGTTAGATCATCAGACATACAAAGTAAGGCGTACCAAACATTACATATTCAGATGATCATGAAGCTAGTCATACAAAATGCGAGACTAGCAAGAGTTAAGTCATACATGATCAACACTAGGATTTGTCAATCATGTTACAGCCCTTAGGCAAACAGAAATTGAGTTTCAATATGAGCTAACACTTGCTCGGTGACTGAACGTCTCAAAAGAATAATTTACAATAGAGTGGAAGAGCAAAATAAGAAACCCACTCGTTTCCAGGATTACGCCTGGTGTTCACCATCTGGCTGATAAGCAGAAAGATCCTCGGATATCACTCCAAAATCTAGCCATACAAAACCAGCTGGGTCAGACCCCAGAAAGAGCAAGTGCCACAAGGGAGGCTTCATTAAGGAACTAAAATCAACAGATAATAAATAGAAGAATAAATAAATGAACGAACTTAAATGACAAGAAACAGAGTTAGAATAAAATAATAACTTGTATTAGGAAAAAAATAAGAGACGAAATATAATTTCCAGGCTAATGACAAGCAAGCATTCAGACACGGCCAATCAAGTCCTACGTCTTGCTATCATTAGCTAACTAGGGTTATCACATGCCTAGTTACTAGCAATATGCAATGAGATGTTCCCGTAGTCATAAGCCTTGCAGCTATCCAGGTTATCCAGGTGAGGTGATTTATTAGAGTTACAAGAGTTATCAAGATTACTGGTGTACTTTCAGTACTTATGTTTTTAAGAAGTGCCCCACATGATAGAGGGCTGGAAATGTGCCCTACTCATCGCCAGGCTACAAGTCCCTCAGGTGTGGCTGGGATAACGGGATCGCCTGTAACTGGAAAAAATCTCTCTATATGAACTACTTGATCAATCTAGTCATTAATCTAGTCAGATTTATTGTGAATTCCTGACCATGGTAACCAGGAACCTATGTCCTAGACATGATGCAAGACGAGACAAGTAGCTTGTATAGGCACAATCAAGAAAGTCAACCATGATGTCAAGACAAGAGTTACTTAGCAAGTCAGGGTAGCTATCGCAACAGCCTTTCAAGATTATATATGTCATGTCAGGTTACTTATTATGTCAAGAGTACTTGTCTGGAGTGCGCCTCGACGGGCCACTTATCAAGAGTTATCAAGACGGGTTCATATTATCATGTTCAAGTCAAGTTCAAGTTACTATCTCAAGACTATCAAGTGTCAAGTCGGGTCGTCGCAATTTAGGCCAAGTATAGAAAACATACAAGAAAGATCGAGAACATCCATGTGTGATTGAAACTATAAGTCACATATGAACTCTGATTAAAGTGAGACAGGAAGATTCTTGAAGATAAGACAAAAATCTATGACTTTCATGTTTTGAGTTTTTCAAGATTCTAGCTACAAAATAGATTAAACAGAAAAAACAGTCATTTAGAGTGATTCGCGCACGAGAAAAAGGCACATGGCACAAGGTGCAAGGCGTGCGAGATGCAAGGTATACGAAATTCAAGGTGCATGAGATGCACGAGGTACAAGGTGTACGAGGTACGCGAGGTGTAACATGCACGAGGTGCACGAGGTGCAAGGTGCGTGGATCAAAAGGTACGCGAGGTGTAAGGTACGTGAACCAAAAGGTGCGCGAGGTGTAAGGTGCGCAGACCAAAAGGAGCACGAGGTGCAAGGTGTGCGAACCAAAAGGTGCGCGAACCAAAAGGTGCACGAGGTGCGAACGAGGTGCGCACGAGGTGGGCGAGGTGTCATCCCTACCAGCAAGCTTTTGGCCATAGAGTTTTAGAAACTTTCAATGTCCATAAGTTGGGCTAAATGACTCGAAATTAGGCAAAATAAAGGTCTAAACTGAATGAAATTGAATTCTCTACAACATGGAACAAGTAGTTTTCGAAAATAACAAAGTTTAAGAGATCAAAATAAAAAAAAAACAGAAGAAACTATAAACTTAGATATACAAAAATGTAACCATCAAAACCAAAATCTTTAAGTTCTAAAAAAGCTGAGAATCAAGCAAGGGAGACAATAGAACCATAAAATTTGAGATCAATCATGAAGCAAGTTGCACTTGCCTAGGGCTTGGTAGGTGGGAGGAGTAATAAAGAAGATGAAGAAGTAATGAGAAATAATGGAGGGGATAGAGAGAGAGAGGAGTTAGTTTTTATACAAACCCTTCTCATCTCAAACCAAAACAAACCAAGTCAAGCCAAGCCAAGCTAAGTTGAACCAAACTGAATTAAACCAAGGCAAGATTAACCCAAGACTAGGCTAAGCAAGACAAGTCAAAATACGGGTCACCTGACAAAAGTCAGAATTCCGTACACGTATACTAAAAATACGTATAACGAAAAACGGGAGTGACAACTCTACCCACCTTAAAATAATTATGTCCTCAAAATTTAATCAAGAGGCTAGAGATGTCGGGACAAGCTATACTAACCACATGCAATCTACCACTAGCAATTAATCAACCAATCATTCATACAAGCAAGGAGTTAAAAGCATAAGGCATAAGGAAGACATTATACCTCATGAGTCAAACAGGTGTGGATATCGTGATCGGATATCATTCTCACATTTCCATGTTGACTCACCCAAAGAGCGATGACCCCAAGCAACACGGACTAAAATAATAGTCTTGTTCTTGAGTATCTTCTTCCTTCGGTCCAATATGGATACAGGACTTTCCTCATACGAAAGGATGGTACCAACAACCAATTTCGAATGATCAAGGATATGGCTCGGATTCGGAATGAACCATCGCAATTGGGATACATGGAATACGTCATGTATCTTACATAACGACGACGGAAGAGCGAGATGATATGACATATTACCTACTCGCTCGAGAATATCGAATGGCCCTATATACCTAGGACTAAGCTTTTCCTGCATGCCGAATCGAATGACGCTACGGGTTAGCGAGATCCTAAGGAATACATGGTCGCCGATAGAAAACTCAAGAGGACGCCGATAAGAATCGGCCCAATGGTGCTGACGATCTTGTGCAACTCGAAGATGATCTTTAACTTGTCTGACCACCTCGATAGTCTGCGTAACCATTTCTGGACCAAGCATCTGCCTCTGGCCTACATCATCCCAGGCTAAAGGTGATCTGCACTTTCTGCCATACAGTGCCTCAAAGGGTGCCATCTGGATACTGGCCTAAAAATTGTTATTGAAGGAGAACTCCACCAAGTGCAGGTGGTCTTCCCACGAACCACCGAAGTCTAGTGTAGATGATCGCAATATATTTTAAAGAGTTTGAATCGTGCACTCCGACTGACCAAATGTCTGTGGATGATAAGCTGAACTAAACTTGAGACGAGTTTCCAAACTCTTTTGAAGACTCCGCCAAAAGTGTGATGTAAATATTGAATCTCTGTCCGATATGATACTAACTGACACTCTATATAATCTAACTATCTATCTGAGATACATCTATGCTAGCTGATCCATCGACTGACCAATTCTGAAAGGGAGAAAATGAGCTACCTTGGTGAGTCGGTCAACTATAACCCATGTAACATCTCTCCCAGTTAGGGATTTAGGTAACCCAGTTATAAAATCCATGGTAATATGCTCCCACTTCCATTCTGGGATTGGTAAAGGTTGAAGAAGTCCAGCTGGTCTCCGATATTCAGTTTTAACTTGTTGGCAAACTAAACAATGAGAGACAAACTGAGCTATCTCCTTCTTCATGCCATTCCACCAGAAATGCTGACGGATATCACGATACATATTCGTACCACCGGGATGAATTAAATACTGTGAACTATGAGCCTCAGCCATGATCTCCTGCCTGATGTTACCACTGGGTATACAAAGATGCCTTCCATGTCGGAGCGTGTCATCTTCGTGAATGCATAACTCTGCTCTTCGTCCTACTTCACATTCTGCCATAAGCCGCTGAAGCTTAGAATCTGATGACTGTGCCATCTTGATCCTCTCCACTATACTAGACTGAACTTGCATACTGGTCATCAATGCCACATTAGCAGGAAGAACTATCTCTATACCCATCTTCTGAAGATTCGCTAATAACTCTGGCTGCCTGTTAGAAAATAAGCTCATGCTCTTCTACTCAACGCATCTGCAACTACATTGGCCTTCCCAGGATGATACTGTAGGTTGATGTCATAATCTGCCAATAGCTCTAGCCACCTTCTCTGACGCATGTTAAGATCCTTCTGGGTAAACACATACTTAAGACTCTTGTGGTCGGTGAAAATCTCTACCCGATCTTCGTACAAGTAATACCTCCAAAGCTTAAGGAAAAAAAAACCACCGCTGCTAACTCCAAGTCATGGGTTGGATAATTTCTCTCATGATCACGAAGCTAACGTAATGCATATGCTACTACCTTGCCATGTTGCATCAAGACACATCACAATCCTCTGTCTGAAGTATCACAATAAACTAAAAATCCTCCAGTTCTATCTGGAAGCGTGAGAATGGGTGCCGTCATCAATCCTTGCTTCAACTTTTCGAATAAACTCTGTCATTATGCTGTCCAAGCAAACTGCACATCCTTGCGGGTCAACTGCGTCAATGGTGCTGAAATTTGAGCAAAGTCTGACACAAATCATCGGTAATAGCTGGCCAATCCTAGAAAACTGCGAACATCTGCGACGGTGCTAGGTACTGGCCATATCTCTATAGCCACTATCTTCTAGGGGTCTACTTCCACTCCACCTCTGGTGATGATATGACCTAAGTACAAAATTCGATCAAGCCAAATTTCGTACTTACTAAACTTCGCATACAACTGGTACTCTTTAAGAATTCGAAGGACTATTCGGAGATGTTGCTTATGCTCTGCTTTATTCTTTCTATAGACTAAGATGTCGTCTATGAATAGTATCACGAACTGATCCAAATAGGGCATGAATATGCGATTTATGAGATCCATGAATACTGCTGGTGCATTGGTCGCTCCGAATGGCATAACGAGAAACTCCCAATGTCCATATCTAGATCTGAATGCTGTCTTCGTGATGTCTTTCTCTCTGACTCTGATCTGATGGTACCTCGACCGCAAGTCAATCTTTGAGAATATTGATGCTCTACTGAGTTGATCAAATAAATCATCTATCCTTGGTAGGGAATATCTATTCTTAATTTTTTACATAATTTAAGGTACGATAATCAACACATAATTTTGACGTACAATCTTTCTTCTTTACAAGAAGCATCGGGACTCCCTAAGGTGATCCACTAGCACGAATGAATCCTTTGGTTCTGAGTTCTTCAATCATCTTATAAAGGATCTCCAACTCTCGTGGTGCCATTCTATAGACTCTCTCTGATACTAGTGCCATCCCTGGAATCAAATCAATAGTGAACTCTATCTCTCTCTCTGGCGGTATACCTGGGAGCTCTTCGAAAAATATATCAGGAAATTTTTCTACTACTCTGGAAAAATGAACTGTTGCTGCTACCGCCATCCGCAAGACTGATGGAGAAGGTTCTACTTCACCTCTAGAAAATAAAAACTCTTCTTCGTAAAAAATACCAAAAATAATCCTGCCAATATGGCAGTCTATTCTTGCGTATTGATCCTTCAACCAATCCATTCCTAGGACCACATCATAGTCGTCCATAGAAAATTCTATCAATCTAGCGGAAAACTCTCTACCGCTAACTACGATTCGACACGAGGAAAGACTCTATCTACTCTCACAAGACCAATACCAGTAAGTATATTGAGCCTTACTGATAATGACTCGGGCTCCAGTCCTATCCGTATAGCAAATTGTATAGACATAAATGAATGCGATGCACCCGAATCAAATAATACTGATACTGGAAAAGAGTAGACAAGAATGGTACCTGCTACCACCTCACCTGATGCCAATTCTTCTGCCACGGTCAGAGCCATAGCTTGACCCTGTCCTCTTAGTGCTGGTCCCCTTTGTGGGTGACCTTTCTGCCTGTTTTGAATTTGAGCTTGGGCCTGAACATATTGTTGAGCCTGAGGTGGTAACGGCCTTGGAGGCTGGGTACTGCTGATGCTGCAGCTGTACTGGTGCTGGTGCCCTAACCGATGGACTGGTCATGGTTGATGACGATGAACCGGCTCTATGCGGACAAGACCCAATTTTGTGATCTGGTGCCTTACAAGCCAAGCACAACCCCTGTGCCCTGCGACACTCTGAAACCACGTGCCCAGGCTTCCCACAATGAGTGCAGCCCATTGCGGAAGACTGCTTCTGCCTCTGTTGCTGAGGGTACCTCGGTGTCGAGTGCTGAACCAATAGTCAAAGCCCTAGCTGCCAGGGTTGGTGCTGATGACTGGGAATATAACCACCACTTTTCAAAAAAATAAAGGTATTTTGGTAATTATGTGATTTTTTTGTTTTTGTTTTTTGGATTAATTTATAATATTTTAATTGGTGTTGTGTCAGTAGTCGGTTTAACTTTAGCTAACCAGGATTAGAGACTAACCATGACATTAGAAACCTAATTACCTGTCACACTTACTTTTTCTAATTAGGAGTATTTTAGTCATTGTGCATTATTTGATTTTATTGATTGTTGTGTAGCTTTGATTGATGTTTCGGGTGGTAGAAGGTGGTATAACCTTAGTCAACCTTGATTAGAAGCCTAATAATGTATTAGATTTATTATTGGCTTTTTAGATTGAATTTAGAATTATTGCCTATTTTTAAGAATTATTTAATTCATTTTTAGCTATTTTTTTTCATTGGGCCTTTAAGCCTTTTTGTCAATGGCCTTTTTAGCAACTTAAGAGTGCTTGGCCCATGACTAAACCCTAACCCTAACACACCCCCATGCGTGGCCGGCCAACACAGCAGCCCCCCTCTCATTGTGTAGAAATCACATAGCCTCCACAAGATCAACCCTAGTTTCTCTTTTTCTCCAAAAAACCCTAACTTTCTCATCCGGCATCTGATTCGCGTCAAACGAATTGCGTTACAACCGTGGGGAGGAGAAGAACTTGCTGGAGCATTGCTAGCAAGGAGTTGGAGATGTTCGCTTGGGAGAAACCGGTCGTCAAAGCGCTCGAGGATTCACTTTTATTGAGATTCCAACTCTCAATAGGTAAACCTCGTTCTACCATTGTTCCTTCAAAAATTTTTGCATTTTAGCATCTTATAGGTATCCCAGACCTGTGCATGAAGTTTGGTAGGTTTGTGATTTCGTTTGATAGTCGTATCGGACACGTGTCGGTCCTATGGAACACGTGTTCGATGAAATGCCACTTAGAACTGAACAGTATTATTTTTCGATTCTGTTTTTACGAATTCCTTGCTAATATTATTTGTAACAACTTTCGTGAAGATGGATCTGAAATCGTGTCACGACCCGTAGCCAGTTTTCGGACGCGAGCTCGTGAGCAAGCCAGCTACGTATCGAACAGACTCCAGCCCGGCTCGAATACGTAAACACTGTCAAGGCTAAGGTATACTCCAAATCATGGCAAACAACTCTAAATCTCAATCCACAATAAGAATATAAAACATGAATGAACACTATGGGTCGTAGTCTGCAGCCCACTAGCATAAATGTCCGATAAGACTCTGAAGGAAATAACAAGAGTCTAAAACTGAATCAAGAAACATGATAACTCATAATAAAGTATGAAAGCACGAGCGGATAATAAACACGATAACGATATCTGAATTCCGCAAGAACCACAAATCCTCCGCCATCCAGAACTACTAGCTAACTCCATACAATCGCTAAACCTGAGGAGATCATCAGGTCCTCAGAGGACATAGCAAGATACATAATATACATGCCTATCTAACAGTTTTACCATGCGCAAGAAAGATAAACAAGAAATACAGGAACACGACAAATGAAGACGAACATGAACATGAACACAAACACGAATACGAACACGAACATGAATACGAACACGAACATGAACACAAACACGAATACGAACACGAACATGAATACAAACACGAATACACGAACACTAGAACAACTACGCATAAATGAACTGCCAGATGAACGATAATCACGAGATCAATGGAAGAACCAAACCCTCGTCCCGAGTGTGGACTCTCTGGTTTGAACTAAGCACTAACCCTCGTCCCGAGTGTGGACTCTCTGGTTAGCTCACGGCAAGACACCCTCGTCCCGTGTGTGGACTCTCTGGTGTAATTGGTCAACCCTCATCCCGAGTGTGGACTCTCTGGTGCACCAAATAACCCTCGTCCCGAGTGTGGACTCTCTGGTTGTGTACAACGATAATCAAGGCTATGACAGTTCACTACACGCACTCGTTCTATGATACGACTCAAGCAAGGTACTGACGAGAAACTCCAAATGTGAAACACAAGGCCAAAACATGAACATGGCTATAAACAATAAAAACAACTCTACAGAATATAACACGAAAAG